>BPTQ01000004.1:46159290-46400964 GCA_019973895.1 Chrysanthemum seticuspe | reverse complement strand
AAGACAGCTCTGTGTAGAAGACTCTAAGATCCATATCTGAAAGAAAAAAAACATATATATATATTTATGATATCAGATTTTAGTTAAAAACAGATTTTTAGCAATACTTAAAACAAATAATTATAGTTAAAAACAATTTCGTGAAACAATTCTAACCTTGAAACATAAAACAAATCCAGACAACGAATACTCCATCTTCTGAGTTGACTTGATATTTCGAATGGCATCGTACAACTGTCTCCAAATGAGTTCTCCCCAAGGAAATTTATTCCAGTCTTCAAAATTCTCAACCATCCTAAGATATGTATCATCAACCACTGATGACAAGTCACGCCCCATAAATATGACCTCAAGAGATAACAAAAGGCAAACTCGGACTGCGTCTTCATCAGATACTTTGGTAAAAAGCACTTCATCCTCAATCAAACATAGAAGATCTATGCTTTTTAAGTCCTCACCTACCTTATGCGGAAATACCCGGTCACGAAATATGATATCACCAATTCTAAACTTACGGAAACTAGGCATTCCAAATTTAAAAGCAGTAATGAGGTGAAATTGACGCCGTCCAAAATGAAGATCATGTCCATTAACATGATAAAGTAGTGGCAAATCAAAGTGGTCATCATCAGACTTAATTTGCTTTTGAAGCATATAATGTATAAGACTCTCATCGTTCTCAAAAGAATTCAAATCCAACCATGGACCAAAGCATGTTGACCGAAACAGTCTACGACGGTTTTCATTTAGTCTGTCTTTAACCAATTGAAAGTAACGCAGTTTGCTTCGAACGTGAAGCTTCACATCAGATTCCTATACATACAAAGCAATTAGAAGTACATACACACTTATCCATTCATTATACACATAACTGAAGCTCAAAATCAGCATATTATCTATTTTGCAGTTCTAAAACATCATTATAACAACATAATAACAAAAATGCACAAATTAAACAATTATAATCACATTTATAATCATTTTCAGCATATTTTCTAAATTTGCAGTTCACTCACAAACATCATAATAACAAGCATTCAACTCACCGATACATGACGCCATTACCGGAAAACCGGTTTCCTATTATATAGTGCTATTAATAAACTATACTATTAATCAACTCAATATATTAAAACTCACCTTAACTCGACTCAACCGTATAGTACTAAAACTATACAAATATACAATATATAATCAACATTTCATCATAGGTGGTTTTTAACAAAAGAGTATCCATAATTGCTCACATACACACTCATCCATTCATTCATTGTTAAAAACCACCTTATATACTCTTTTGTCACTAGTAACCAAACAGAATCTTTCAGCAACATTCAAATTCAGAACTTGCATTTCTTCACTAAATTAAACACATGATTTTAAAAAGATCAGGCATCTACTTTACAAAATGGCTAACATTCATAACTTAACCAAATGTCGGGACATGGGTTATCAAACTAAACAATCGACAAAAACAGGGGTTACAAAAACCAACAAAAACAGGGGTAACCGGCTAACATTGGTAACTTAAACTAAACAATCGACAAAATTAAGGGGATTATCATTAGGGAGTTATCAAAACAGGGGTTATCATTAAGGGGTTACCATCAAGAACCAAAAAATTAACCTAATCCAAAAAACCACAAAAAAGAATACTGTTCGAAGAAATTAACCTATCCCGAAAACAGGGGTTATCAAAAAATTAATGTAATTAAAACATAATATGAGATTAAACATAAATTATAGCGATAAACATACCATTTGTATCAAAAAATTGAAAGAATTACGGTTTGGATAATGTGTGTGTGATTTTGTGTGTGTAAATTTGATTTACTAATTCACAAATTTGAATTGATAAATTAAAACTAAATTAAAAAACTAAAAAAACAAAAAGGATTTGATTACCTGAAGAAAGATTTTGATAGTTCCCAATGGTACCTTTTTCAGAGATCCACTTTTTCAATCGCACATTAGCCGGAATTCTCACACCGTCGTTCGCAAGTTCTCTGCATCGGATATTGTTGTTGGAAGGGTACTTGTTGTCCGAGTGGGAAATAATTATTGGAATGGTACTTGTTGTCTAACAATTGGGTGGACACGTGTCACTATTTGGGTGGAGTCGCACATTCGCACATTCGCACATGACCAAATTGAGAAGAGGCTTTTTTTTTTGTACCTCAAAGTGACTAATGCCCAACTTTTTGTCCCCTTTTGGGAATTAGCCCTAACAAGTAAGTATAAGTATATGCATAAACACAACGACTAGCAAATATAGAACAAATACAAGCAAAAATAAGGACTAGCATATGTAAAACCATGACAGTCCCACTATCTAAGGCTAACACGGACCCACGAACATGTTTATCCAAACCGAAAAACTGAATAAGATTATTAAGCTCAACTAAATAATCTCTTAACAAGTCACAACCAATAATCAAAACTAGTTTTGAATGTGTTTACATTTATATCGGGCGAGGGAGTAAAAACGATATAGTTGTGAAAGCCACTTGATATTTGTCCTTATCAAAGAGAATCCTCTGGTTACATATGCATTTGAACGAGACTTACACATCATGACTTGTCTATATTGGTATGGCTTGCACATTGTGATCGACTAATCAATATCGTTAAAAATGTCTGGTAAAACACTTACAGTCAATTAGAGATTGATTAAAATTAAATTTCGGATAAGGAACTCGATAACTTAAAATCCTTGTTTTAACTACTTTCTTAAAATTTCATATACATACATGCATGCATCAAACTTCATTAACATTATATTTAAGATCAAACTTCACAGCTAATAAAGGTAATTTTATAAATCTACATTTAAGCACTTCCATCCTATTAATTTTTTAAGATTTCTTAATATAGATTTTAAGCAAATACAATTAACAAAGCATAATTTACAACTACTTGAAGCACAAATACAACTAAAAACCCAATATTCAACACACACAATTAATACACTATTTAATTCATCCATTCACCAAAATATACAACCATTTAATCACAATGTACAATCTAATCAAGCTACTAATTTACTAAGGCAAGCAAACACTAAAAAAATAAATCTGAGAAACAAACACATAAAATATTCAATCCAACTCCAAATCAACCGCCCTCACCTATCTGGTTCGAGCAAGAACACTAACCAAATATATATATATATATATATATATATATATATATATAGAGTTAGGATCAAATAAGAAGAAAAATTAAAATGAGAAGGATAAGAAGAAACCACAACCACATATTTCAGATGCACCTATTAAAATAGATGCATCTCCCCTTGAAAATCTCTCCTTTATTTGAAATGTGTGGCTAGAAATTCTTCTTATTCTTCTCATTTTAGTTTTTCTTCTTACTGGATCTCTTCCCTATATATATATATATATATATATATATATATATATATATATATATATATATATATATATATATATATATATATATATATATATATATATATCACCATGTCCGAACCAATCACTGTGGCCGTTTTGTGATCTAAACAGCCTACCCGAGACCACAATCTATCCTACACCCATCACCATGTCCGAACCACAAAACAAAAACAAAAAAAATAAAATAAAACAAGATCTCATTTATCTCATTTGACCAAACCAAGACTACGAATAACCAAATGGTTAGCATAACCCCAGTTCATATTTAGACACCAGATATGTGTCTTCATCGGTCCAAGAAAAGAAAAAGAAAGAAGATCGAGAAGATGAAGTGTAATATATTATTAACCAAAACAAACAACATCAAAAAACAACTATCCTAAACCATCTTCTCAACTGTCAACCAAACTTGAACAAGAATAAAAACGACAAAAACACAATGATCTCAGATTCGTGTTAACGTTATAAAACCACTATCTTTAAAGATTAACACGTTTTCATCATATATATGCGACAAGTTAATCTTGTCCTTCATTGATTTATCACACAAAAGACATGCAGTTGATAAGTTGATTGTTTGTTAGGTTTTATCAGAGGCGTGAGAGAAAAGTTGGAAGAAAAAAAAATGTTTTGTGTCAAAATCAATATAAGGGAATAAACAACTAGGGTTTTATTTAGGGTATGTTTGGCAAAACTAGCTGTAAGCTGTATGCTGTAAGCTGTAAACTGTAAGCTGTAAACTGCAAAGCTGTAAACTGCAAAGCTACAAGCTGTATCTTTTTTTTACTAACAGTGTTTGGTAAATTAGCTGTTAAATGTAATTATAAGATGTAAAATGACATAAAAGGACAAATTTATAATTATAAATAAATGTTTGGAGGGTATATTAGTAATTTAAAGTTTTAACAGCTCATAGACGTTTAAAAAGCTTCATGAATCAGCTTTTCATTTTGGAGCTATTTGTTTGAAATAAAAGCTTGTAGGTAATGCATCCAAACGACGCTACTTAGTTTATAGGAGATTATTTTGTAACAAAAAGCTAATAGCTCATCCAAAAAGCTCCTGCCAAACAGGCCCTTAGTGTACTTGTTAACAATAATAAGGCCCAAAGCGCAAAGCCCAAATGAAAATATTACAAACTTAAAATAAAAGTGTACATTGCATCTTGCTAAATTATTTACTACGTACTTCACTGTAATAAGAAATCTTTTTTGCAAGTAAACTTTTTAAGTCACATTGCTTGATCTATAGCATCTGGTCATCTCAAATGCTTCTAAGAAGTTTTAGACACATGATTGATTCAACGATATAATGTAAAATTGCTCTATGTGAAAACAATAATACTCATTTTGAAAAATAATTGTCCACTATTCTATTTTGGTTTGCCTCAAAATAAACACTCGGTTTGTATTTAAACCAATCAACAGAGAAGTTAGTGAGTATGGATGATATGTGATTGATGAAAAGCATAGTTAGTGAGATTTCTCAAAACTTTGTATAATTTAAAAATGAACATTTATTTTGGACCGGACTTAAAATCGGTAATGCAAAATGACATAATTGACCCTCATTCATGTGGTAGCAACTACCGTTTATATATTACCTTTATAATCTTATTAGCTACCATTAATATGTTTATTTGTCCTTATCAAAGAGAATCCTCTAGTTACATATGCATTTGAACGACTTACACATCATGACTTGTCTATATTGGTATGGCTTGCACATTGTGATCGACTAATCTATATCGTTAAAAATGTCTGGTAAAACACTTACAGTACATCAATTTGAGATTGATTAAAATTAAATTTCGGATAAGGAACTCGATAACTTAAAATCCTTGTTTTAACTACTTTCCTAAAACTTCATATACATACATGCATGCATCAAACTACATTAACATTATAGTTAAGATCAAACTTCACAGCTAATAAAGGTAATTTTATAAATACTTCTTTATAAAAGACATATGGGAATTATTTTAATACATTCCCTTACCATGACATAAATGCATAATTAGGAAATTAACTTATGAACTATATATAAGTTCACTAAACTCGTACACTAGCTTATGAACTATATACAAGTTCACTAAACTGGTACAGACCATGCTACAATATATTACAAGCCTACAGTATTAGTTGCAACCCTTTCTTGACACGAAATTAGTTCCTACGAATCATTTGGGCGATATCATCAGCAATATTCTTGGCATCATTCGAAATTCCAAATAAACCAGCACTCGCAAATCCAACGCAATAAATACCATCTTCTCCTTTCCAGTGATTTGGGCTTCTATGTTTCGGCATTCCGTTTTCGTTAAAGAGATCTCCATCGTCCTAGCTTAAACCATTAACGTTACGTTAAGCAAAAAATGTAAGGTTAAGTAATAGTAAATGTTGTAGCTTAATCTAGTTACCTTAAGCCATTTGCGGACAGTGCTTTTAAAACCAGTAGCAAAGACAATGGCATCAAATTGTCCCTTTTGACCATCTGCAAACTTGATCATGTCACCTTCTATATTTTTGATAGCCGGCATCACCTTATGAAATAAAAAAAGTACTTGCAAACGTTAATCATTTTTTAAACCGCTATTGATATTAAGATTAGTACGTAAACAGGGTTTACCTTGATGTCTTTTGACACGATCCTAGAAATAGTCCCGACATCAATAACAGGTGATCTGCCAGACTCACGCTTGAGGAGAAATGGTCCTTTGCTTGGCCTCTGAATTCCAAATACACCAAGATCGCCGTACAACAACTTGCTAAACATTAAAACAGCTTTGTCCACATAAGTGCACGAAACATATTTTAGTAAATACATCCCGAGTTGCACCAACTCTTTGGAAAGAACATGAACCTGTCAAGACAACAAGAACAAATTATTAAATCTATACCAAAAGAATTTTATGTTTATCTAAAAAATAATAAATTACAAGTTCATATTCAGATTATAGAGCGGGAAAGTGTCTAAAGTTACAACTAAGATATGAAAACTTACAGGGCTACGAACAACAATAGATGTTTGGGCACCCCAGTTGCACAAATCGTATGCAATCTCCATGCCAGAGTTTCCAGCACCAACAACAAGCACATTTTTGTCTCCAAATTTCTTTCCATTTTCATATTCAATAGAGTGTATGACCGAACCTATAAAGCTATCTAAACCACTAACACTAGGAATAAAACCTTCACTATTTTCACCTGTTGCAACAACAAGAAACTCTCCTATATACTCTTCGACCAAGCCAGAAACCATATTTTTGGCGGTAACCTCCCACTTTTTTGTAGTTTTACTATACAAAGCACTCTCAACACTACGTTGGTACAAAGGGTCTACATTAAAATGATAAACATAGTTGTGCAAGTATTCAACAAACATATTTTTTGGTACAAATGTTGGTGCGGACAAAGGAAATGGCATGTGAGGGAGTTCACAAAAGTTTTTGGCTAAATGAAGCTTTAAACGATCATAAGCCTTCTTTTGCCATAAAGAAGCATAACAATCTTCCCTCTCAAGAACAACATTTGGGATATTTAGAAGATTGAGACATGCCGATGTTGCAATCCCGGCAGGTCCTGCTCCTACTATCACAACAACTGTTTCTTGCTTCATTTTCTCTCAAGTTCTTGTATATGGTTTTGTTTGTGATGAGTACATTAAGCCATGCATATACCCTTTATATAGGAATATCAAAGTGTGACAAAAGACACAAATTTCCTTATTTGTTGGACCCGTTACTAAAGGTTATTCTTTTGGGTAAAATTTACTAGGCGGTAAATTTGAAAATACAAGTTAATATTAACGAATAGTCCCTCTTTGTTGGAATGAAACATTATGATATTTTATTTTTACAAAACATGATTTGACCGTAATCTATGTGTTCATACCATCACTAAACTATGTTCTCACTATATCAGTAATTAAGTTTGTTCCAATTCTTGCATACAACCATTTGATTTGTTTCCTTTTACTCATCAAAGATAAACAATGCCATATAAAGTATCTACCTCAAAAGATTAACTGACTTGACCTTGAAACCATAATAAAATGTATCCGGTCAATAAAGCCTTTGAGTTTCATTTGCTTCATGAACAGATTCTTGGTCTTATCACAACATCAAGTTGGTTAATGTATGTTACTACAATAAGTGATTCTGGATAAACATTAGCGAAATTAGTTTTTATGTACTTACTTTTTTTTACATACTAATTAATAATAATAAACTTACATACAAATGTTGTCTTTTATTATCTAGTAATTCTGGCTAGATAATAAAAGCCCATTACGATCAATTTTTAACTGCGTGTGTATACGAGATTTTTGGTATTACGATCAATTTAATTTAACATGGATTTAAGACTAGCACACATTCATTATAAAATGTTATTTTACACAGAAGTACACAAGATAAAAAAAAATGGACTTCTAATAAGTATTTGTGTATTTTTCTATTATAAGACAAATGGATTAATTGATCAAATTTTGGCTTAATTTTGACTTGCATTAGCTAGCAAAAATGCTTTATTATGTCATATATATGACAAAATTAAGAAATATAACTGGTTTTATTTTATATTTCGTTTTTTTAAATGACATCTTAAGAAATCATAGTTATCATAGCATAGAGATGGTAATTAGTTTCCTTCAAATGAAAAGTTAAATAATCTTTTAACCTCATGTGGTTATATCCAAATATAATTTTGATACTTTTTATTCTTGGAAATATTAATTTTTTTGTTGGATAAACTAGCTTGCCATCAACACATTGACCACATTTTGAACATATCCGTTAGAATTATTTACCATTTCAGTTATAGTAAAATACTAAAATAGTTATGTAAGTTCTTATCTAGAAAAAGTATTCTTTAGTGTAAGGTTGTAATTAAGGACAAACTAAAAACCATTTATGATTAGTTAGAAGCTAATTGAACTTTGGGCAATCTATGAAAATAGAAATCATATCGAGTATTAGAGAAGAGCATTGCAAATTTCACAGTTTACATCCTTGTCAGAAACGTTGGGATATCTTTATCCCTCTGTCAACAAGTGTTAGACAATATACATCTCTAGAGAAGACCGATGCAATTTTTTTTCCTCGTTATATGCTAGCGTGGTTCAAACATGAGGGGTATTTTCATTATTTTACTTGTAACATGGATGTATTTTGAACTTTAACCTTATTATTATTGTATTTGATTTTTAATATTTATTGTTATTCTTATTAATTTTATTATTAATACTTTTACTTTATTTTTGTTAATATTACTTTTTTTTATATTTCTAAGATTTTTATATTTAATTTTATTATTATTATTACTTTATTTTTTTATTTATTATATTATTATTGTTATTATAATTATTATTAATAATTTTAAATTGTTATATTTCTTTTTAAATATTATTAATTATTTGTATTAATATTATTACTAATAAATCTAGTATTATTGTTATCAAAACTGATGTCCCATCTTTTTCAACTTAAACCTCTTTAGTCATCTTCTTCAAATAAAAAACAAACGCAAGCCTCTTTTTAACAAATGAAAAGTTAAGTAATCTTTTAACCTCATGTGGTTATATCCAATTATAATTTTGATAATGTTTATTCTTGGAAATATTATTTTTTTTGTTGGATAAACTAGCTTGCCATCGACACATCGACCACATTTTGAACATATCAATTAGAATTAATTACCATTTCAGTTATAGTAAAATACTAAAATCGTTCTGTAAGTTCTTATCTTGAAAAAGTTTTCTTTAGTGTAAAGTTGTAGTTAAGGACAAACTAAAAACCATTTATGATTAGAAGCTAATTGAACTTTGGGTAATCTACGAAAATAGAAATCATATCGAGTTTTATAGAAGAGCAAACTCTAAAATAAATATTTGTTGTTTGCCAAGTTTTACAGTTTACATCCTTGTCAAAACCGTTGGGACATTTACATCCCTCCGTCAATAAGCATTAGACAATATACATCTGTTGGAATCACTCCTAAACTAGAATTCAAGTGTTAGTAATTAATATGTAATAGTTAGCTTAATTAGGCATTTATGTTTGTTATTAAGCTAAGGCTTATGTAGAAGGCCTATAAGCCTTGGCCCAAGTCCAATAAGGAAAGGAATGGACTAGGAATGTTGCCCTAGCTCCCTCTCCTATAAATACCTTTGTAATACCCTCACTTGAGGGTTGGTTGTTCAAGTTACACATTTCACTCCTACGAATAACATTTCATTTATTCATACATGTGTGTTTGTGTGATTGTTCATCCGATCTCCTCTCTATTTCTTCTAATGATGCTTGTGTTACTAATATGGTGACCTAACAGTGGTATCAATCGCCAAATAGTTGGGTGAATCGGTATTGTTTTTTAAGTAAGTTTTGGTCTTACGCGTAACATACGGTTCCAAACTTGGTAACGCTTAAAAACTCATTTTTTACACTTTTCAATCCAAGATTCTTGTACTTTCAATGTTTTAAGGTGTTAAAATATCTGTTTTTGGCAAAAAGTTTCAAACTTTACGCGTAGATCATTGTTTTTAAGCTTGGTTTTATACGTGGGATACTTTCTACGCATAAGGTGTTTAGAAGTTTTGGATCATCAAGTTTCACACTTTTGTGTTATTTTGGTGATATTGAAGCTATTTCATCACAAAAATCTGGTTTGGAAACATCAGTTGGCAGAAATAAGTTTTGGCTACTTTCTACGCGTAAGAAAACCTTAATCTTACGCGTAACTAATCCTTGGTTTGATCTTTAGTTTTCATGGTTTACTCAGTGTTTTCTTGCTTGGATAAGCCTGAAAACACTTCGACTTTGGATATCCTTTGCACTGTTATAGTGTAAAAGATCTTTTGGGCAAAACCCTAATCTTACGCATAAGCTCAAACTTATGCGTAGAACTCATTACGCATAAGATTTTTCTTAAGCCTAAGCTCTGTCTTACGCATAAGTTAATCCTACGCCTAAGTTTTCTACGCTTAACTTTCTGTTTACGCATAACTTTAGTGTTTTCTCATTTCTTATGCGTAAGCTAATCATACGCGTAAATATCATTTTTACGCGTAAGTTTGGTGTTTTTACGCTTAAGTGTTGCTTTGCCTAAACTTGTTTTTTTCTACGCCTAAGGATACTTCATCAACAACGGTTCATTCGACTACAAAGATCCATTTAACAACACAAGTTTTCAACATGTCACAACCACCATACTCTAGCTATTTTCCTTACACTTATAATCAACAACAACAACAACAACAACTAAGTCCACAACATCAACAATTTAATCATCAACAACAATTTAATCAACAACATACTCCACAACTTGGAGCAATTCCACAACCACTAATGGTTCAACCACCACCTAGTCTTCAAGTATAACCTTACACAAACTTCTACAATCAACATCCATCCAGAAGTACTATGAAGGAACCGACATGGTTTGGCAAGATGTGTGAAGCATTAAGTACCCAACAATTAATTCATGAAGCTGGCTCACTTGATAAACCTCCAATGCTCACTCTCGGAAATTATGATCAATGGGTGATAAGGTTCTTTAGGTTTTGTGATCTAAAGAAGCCACATGGAAAGTTCTTAAAGAAGGTCATTATGGAAGGTCCATTTCAGATGTCTACTGTTGTCACACCCGCAGATCCAGCTGCCAATCCACCAAGAGATGCTGTCACCAACATTGCAACTATCTCAGATCTCACTGGTGATGAACTTCTACATTTTGAAGCCGATGAACTAGCAATGCAATACATCTTTTTGGGACTACCCAATCCAATCCTTCGAAGTGTTGATGCTCAAAAGATAGCTAAAGCAATGTGGGAATATATTCATCTTCTAATGGAAGGCACAACACTCAATCAGGAAGACATGGAATCCAAAATCTACTTGGCTTATGAACACTTCATGATTGAACCAGGAGAGACATTAGAGTCATATCATCATCGCTTTTCAGACATCATTAATGATTTGGACAAACACAACATCATCATGCCACGAATTGCTGTCAACACAAAGTTCCTTAGTAGTCTTGGTTCGGAATGGGAGAAGTATGTCATTTTTCTCCGTCAAGCTAAGAATCTTCATCATGCTACATACGGATTGTTGTACGACTATCTGAAACCTCACCAAAAAGAAGTTGACAAAGAAAGGGCTATCCGTGGACTCCCGGCTTCACAGTCACTTCCGGACAATCAACAACTTGCTTTGTGGGCTCAAACTAGTTTTCCTCCTCAAACAGCTACTCAACATGCTCCTCAACCAACTGCTACCATCACACCATATGATCCGTCACAGCAACAACCTCAACAAACTCAAATGGTTCCATACAACAACAACAATGCTCAAGCACTTTACAGTGAAGCTGATGAGGACTCCGATGCTTTCGATGAATTGCAACAAGGATTTGTTATGATTGCTAAAGCCTTCGGCCGGAATACAAACAAATCCAACAATCGCATTCGTTCCTCATCAAACACAAGGAATCAGGCTGTTGTGAACAATGGACGAGTTGAAGTTCAGAATCGTGGTTATGGTCGTCAGATGGGAGGTGGTCAAGGGTTTAATGCTATGGGAAGGAATAACATGGGTGCTCCGCAACAACAAAGGGCTCACGTGGTTGAACAGGGGAATGCTCAGAATGGGGTTAATGGTCTTCGTTGTTATAACTGTAATGAGAAGGGTCATCTAGCTAATGCATGCCCTAAGCCGAGGACAAGAGGCAGTGCTTATCACAAAGTGGCTTTGCTCTTGGCTCTCAAGGATGAAGCTGGTGGAACTCTTACCAACAAGGAACAGAGCTTTATGGCAGATGCAGATTCTGATGATGATATGGAGGACTTGCAGGCTAATGCAGCAGTGATGTTGATGGCACAAATGCAAGCTCTACACATGAGTGACACAGGCCCAGTGTATGACACTGATGGCTTGTCTCAGGTACCGGAACAAAATACACTCATTCCTGATCTGATATCTCCGCCAATTTCTCCATCCGACAAGGATCAGAGTGTTCAAAATGAGCCATCCACATCTCATTCCGATGATTATCAAATAGATCCCGTAGTTACATTTGACGATCAAGATAACCTTATGGTTAATATTGATAATCAAGTTGACTTCGTGGTTATATTTGAGGATCAAAATAATGATCATGTTGAAACTCACGTTGAACAAGATGAGCCTCTGTCTAATAGAGAAATTGAGCTCCTGACCTAAATTAAAGACCAAGAATCACGTTTGGAAATTTGCACGAAGTTAAAAGATAAAAATGCACTGTTAATTAGGGATAATGAATGCTTAATTCGACAAATCAACGTTTTTAAAACTCAAGAAAAACGTGAAAAAGGTTTTGAAGTCGCTTTTGCTAAATCTCATCAAAACGAAAAATATTTAGAACGACAGATACGTGATCTAGCCGCATCCAAGAATGCTTTGTTGTCTCAAATAGAACAACTGAAACATGAACATAAACAACAAATTAATGCTCTTACTTTGGAAACTCAAAAATCCAAGGCTGAGTTGTTAAATTGTCAAAAACAGTTCTCTGAGTACAAAAAGCATTCCACGAAACGAATAGATAACTATCTTGAAGAAATTGTCGACTTACAACACAAAATCAAAGAGTTTCGAAATGTTGTTTATAAACATGGTGAGTCAATCACAACTATTCAAAAGTTTACTTTTAAACCAAATCCAAATGGATATGGACCGATTCTTGCTGATTACCAACCTAAGTTTTCAAACAAAGCATTCAAACCAAATCCTGAAGTTTACAGTGCAGAACATAGAATTGATGATTCAATTATGTCTGTTTTTGAATATAATCGCATGGAGGAATTAGATGCAGATGACGAGAGTCGGTCAAAAATGGAAAATGTCGTTTATAACAAACCATTTAACTATTAAAAAGCCGCAACTTTTGTCACAAAACAAGATACTTCTAACAAACTTTTGGTTATCACACCAGTTTCTGAAGTTAGTCCCCAACACAATGGTGCACAAATTAATGGTCCTTTACCTTCACTTAGTGAAGTTAAAACAAAAGCCGAAAGTTGTCGTGTTATCAAACATTTTGACACTTTCTTATCTGACCTCAAAATTTTGGAACGTGAGATTGAATTTCATTCTGAAATAAAAGTTGAACATTTTCAATCGCCATTGGCGCGAGAACAAAGAGATATTCTTCAGAAAAGAATTTTACCCCATGTCAAAAATTTGAAAACTTGTGCACTATATTGGGAAAGGGATTTTCACAAGGAACTTGGTCTCATGAAAACAGTTTTTGAGAAAACTGAAACATCGATTTCAAATACTAAACGTAAAAAGAAATTGTTAAGAAAAGATGTTGATCGACTCTTGAAAGACGTTATCTGTGCTGATATCAATAATCATGTGTTATTACAATCTGTTGCATATGCATCTGATCATATCTCTGCTGATTCTGTTGATTCTGTTAATATTGTTGAGAATACTGATAAAGTGCATCAGATCGAGTCTTTAAAAGTTGAAAATGAACGACTGTTAAACGAGCTTTCAAATTCAAAACGTCGTCTTCAATGGTGTCAAAAGGATTGTCAAAATTGTGAACTTGCTTTGCAAAACAAAATCAACCAGTTGCAATCCAAAACGTTTAATCCAAAATTTGAGCAACTGGATGATCAAAACGTGTCCTTGAAATGTCAAATCTCAAAATATGAACAAGAACTTGTAAAAGTTAAAAAGGAATATGGTGTCATATTTGATTTACTCAAACAGACTCGTGATGAAGCATCAAACGAACTTGATCATTATCTTGCACACACTAAAGAAGTCATGAATTTTGTTGGAAATCTTCGTTTTGAAAATCAAGATTTGGTGCACACTATTATTAAGTTAAGGGAAATGCTAGGAAAGTATGAACAAGTTCAGCCTAGCATCATTAAGAGAATTGCACCTGTAACACTTAGCAAACATGAACCCAGAATGCCTACTGACAAATCACAAGATACTAATGTGCTTCCCTATACTGAAACAGGACTAGTTGCTTCTTTTCTAAACGTCCGCACTTGACAGCCTAGGAGCAATACAAGGAAGAATAGGAAGTTGCGACCTAAGAAAAGAATAATAAATAATGATGAAGTAGAAGAACACCCTAGGACTTTGAATAAGACTCAAGTTACACCCACTTTAGATATTGCGTCTGACAAATGTAATGGAAAAAGTGTTGTAACGAATGCTAAACCTTTAAGTACTTTTGATATTTAGTCTGATGCTTCTTGTGTTATTTGTCGTAAAAGTATGCTTTCTGATTGTCATGACAAATGTGTTGCTAGAGCTATCTTGTCTCGTTTACGGAATCCTAAGACCCGGAATACCTTTAGGCCCACTAATGCTTCTAAGTCTGTGCTTGGTAAACCGCCCTCTTTTGATTCTAAGAAACACATTGATATCCCTGTAGCTCCAGTATCACCTCCAAGAAATGTAGTACAACCTAGTGCATTCACTAAGATTAAAGCTAAGACTAGTTGGAGATGGCAGAAATGGATACATAATACATTAGGATTTAAATGGATGCCTAAAGTCATTGATGTGTGTATTTCTACTATAACTGCTTCGGAACCCTCTAACACTTCGGGTTCCACATCTACTTCTATTCCATCTGTGTCGTTTGTGTGTAATGCAGGTGATACAGATCATCCTTTGGATTGTTGATAGCGGATGTTCCCGACACATGACAGACAATCTTAAACTGTTATCAAACTTTGTTGCATAGTTCATTGGCACTGTCAGATTCGGGAATGATCACTTCGCAGCTATCATGGGCTACGGAGATTATATCAATGGCAATATCGAAATTAGCAGGGTTTATTATGTGGAAGGCCTCGGTCAAAATCTCTTTTCAGTCGGTCAATTCTGTGATCGAGATTTGGAAGTTGCTTTTCGGGAGAAAACTTGTTTCATTCGTGATCTATAAGGAAACGATCTTATGTCTGGCTCTCGCAATTCTAGTCTGTACACAATCTCAATGCAAGACATGGTTCCTTCATCTCCCATTTGTCTACTCTCAAAGGCTACATCTACAAAATCTTGGCTATGGCACCGTCGTCTCTCACATCTAAACTTTCAAACCATCACCAACCTTGCTCGACACAAACTTGTTGAAGGTCTCCCGAGATTCCGGTATTCTAAAGATCACCTTTGCTCAGCTTGTGAACAAGGGAAAAGCACTCGTGCTCATTTTCCTTCAAAGGTGGACCACAGCTCTCAGCATGTGCTTCATCTTCTTCACATGGATTTGTGTGGCCCGATGCGCGTGCAAACGATTAATGGCAAACGCTACATCTTGGTAATTGTCGATGACTACTCACGATGGACTTGGGTCTATTTTCTTCGAAGCAAAGATCAAGCTCCACAGATGATCATCACCTTTCTCATGAAAATTCAAGTTCAGCTCCGGAACACCATCAGACAAATTCGAACAGACAAAGGAACTGAATTTGTAAACCAAACTCTTCGAGAATTTTATGAGAAAGTGGGAATTGAGCATCAGACATCTATTGCACGTACACCAGAACAAAACGGCGTTGTTGAAAGACGAAACCGTACGTTAGTGGAAGCTGCAAGAACAATGTTAATTAATGCTAAACTTCCAGATTACTTGTGGGCAGAAGCTGTATCAACTGCATGCTATACTCAAAACCGATCAATGATTACAAAATGCCACAACAAAACACCTTTTGAGCTTATCCACAACAGAAAACCGAATCTCAAACACTTTCATGTATTTGGATCCCTTTGCTACCCAAATAATGATCGTGATGACTTTGGAAAGCTAAAAGCCAAAGCTGACATTGGAGTCTTTATTGGATACTGTGAGAATTCTAAAGGTTATCGAATCTGGAATCGTCGTACAAAGCAGGTTATGGAAATGATTCATGCTAATTTTGATGAGCTTACAGAAATGGCTTCTGAGCATAACAGCTTGGAACCCGGTCACAACCGTTTAAACTTCCCTCAAACCCCATCATCAGCCGAACCAAGCCCCCAGCTTACTCGTCAACAAATGGAAAAGCTATTTGCTCCGCTGTTCAGTGACGATATTGATGAACGTGCTCCAGGTGTATCCGATGTTTCCGCTGCTCAACCTGATCATATTCTTATACCTGATACACCTGCTACTACAACTAATGTTGAAGAAGCACCACCAGTTGACTCTACAAGAACAGTTGAACAAACTGCTTCCAACGACGCTGAACCAGCTGATGATGTTCTTAATGAAGTACCCCTACATGCAGATTTTGATCCAAATGCGTTCTTTAACCCGTTTGCTAATGAAACTGTTGCACCTGCTGTTGCGGAATCATCTACAAGCCATTTGAATCCTCAGAATCTGCACAATGTATACCAACATCAACCCTCTACACATCGCTGGACAAAAGACCATCCTCTGGAGAATATTATTGGCAACCCTAATCAACCAGTCGTCACGAGACAACGTGTTCACACAGATGGTGAACATTGCATTTATGCACTCACTGTCTGCCAATCTGAACCTAAAAACATTAAAGACGCAAGCTGGATTGAATCCATGCAAGAAGAACTCAACCAATTCAAATTTCTTGAAGTATGGGAACTGGTTGAAAGACCAACAGGGGTCTACGTCATTGGTCTCAAATGGATTTGGAAGAACAAATTGGATGCTGAAGGGAACGTAATCAGAAACAAGTCACGTCTGGTGGCTAAGGGTTATAGACAGGAAGAGGGTATTAAATTTGAAGAATCATTTGCTCCGGTTGCTCGTCTTGAGGCTGTTCGGATATTTCTCGCGTTCGCGGCTCATATGAATATAACGGTCTTTCAGATGGACGTCAAAACTGCTTTTCTGAATGGGCAACTGAAAGAAACGGTTTATGTCAGCCAACCAGAAGGATTCATTGATCCCGAGTTCCCGAACCATGTCTTCAAACTGAACAAAGCTCTGTACGGACTCAAACAAGCTCCTCGGGCGTGGTACGACAAGTTATCATCTTTCCTCATTGCCAATAATTTTACCAAAGGTTCGGTCGACCCAACTCTTTTCATACAATATCACGGGGCACATATCTTAATTGTTCAAATTTACGTGGATGACATCATTTTTGGGTCAACACATAAAAAGTACTCAATCGCTTTTGCAAAACTAATGAAGAAACATTTTGAAATGTCCATGATGGGTGAACTTACATTCTTTCTAGGACTGAAAGTTCATCAATCACCCCGTGGTATTTTCTTGAGTCAGTCCAAATATGCCCTTGAAATTCTTAACAAATTTGGAATGCAAACCTGTGACACCTATGCCACACCAATGACTCATACCAAGAAGCTAGACGCTGATTTACATGAGAAATTGGTGGACCCTACCAAATACCGAAGTATTATTGGGTCTCTCATGTATCTAACAGCTAGCAGGCCTGATATTGTTTTTGCCGTATATCTTTGCTCCCATTATCAGTCGAGACCAACTGGAACTCACTTCTCTGAGGCTAAAAGAATCCTCTGATACATCAAGGGAACCATTAATTTGGGGATCTTGTATCCAAAGGATTCTGGTTTTGAACTAATTGCTTTTTCAGACGCTGACCACGCAGGATGCTTAGATTCACGGAAAAGTACTTCAGGAGCATTACAATTTCTTGGTGATAAACTAGTGTCATGGCAATCAAAGAAGCAGGATTGTAGCCATGTCGGCGTGTTGTGCTCAAGTCATTTGGATGAGAACACAACTCAAAGACTATGGTTATGTATATTACATAATCCCGATGTACTGCGACAATCGGAGTGCTATCGCGATCTCATGCAACTCAGTTCAACATTCGAAATTAAAGCACATCGATCTTCGATATCATTTCATCAAGGACCACGTGGAACAGGGTACTGTTGAATTATACTTTGTGGGTACAGAATACCAATTGGCATATCTCCTCACCAAAGCCTTAGCTCCTGCTAGGTTTAATGAGTTGGTCCACCAGATTGGTATGCGGTGTTTGACTCAAGAGGAACTAGATGAACTCTTAAAACATTCTTAAAAACCAGTCAAACACCAAAACTTCTTTTGTAAATATTTTTCAAAAACAAAATACAAAATTATAAAATCAGATAAAACAACAAAAATATTCTTCTATCTAACATGGCAAATACAAATCTTCCGTCAACACTCAAATCTTTCAAAATTCAGTATTTTTTCGATCAAGTGTTGAGGGGGAGAAAGCTAATATTTTTTCAGTTTCATAAAAATCTTGTACTTGCATGTTACTTTATCCCGGTTGTTTCTTTAAATGGTGGTCACTTTTATGGTTTACTGACACTCCTCGGACTAAAATTTATAAAACTTCATTATTTCTGAAGTCGAGGGGGAGTGTCGTCAATTTTCTTTCCAAAATATCACTCGTTTGGTAACTAAAATGGAAGTTAAAAGCATTGGATGTAAATGGCAAAGGTGGAGGGACTGAAAGTGTCAAAAGCTCAAAGTTATTTTTAATAAAACTTCCACCTAACTCATTTATTCACCACATTTAATACTTCACCTACTAAATCCTACGCCTAAAATTCGAGCTTCAAATCCGTGTTTTGGATCATCATTTTGTAAGTGGTTTTGTGTTCTTAACATGATTACAAACAAGGGTTTTAAATCGTTTCTAAATCCAACGGTTAAATTTCCATTTGTGAGTGATCTTGTATTCTACGCATAAGCGTATGAACATATAATCAATGGTGTGTGTTTTTGGTTAAAATGGTTATGTCAAAACGTTTATTTAATCACTATGATTCCATTTTTATCATCAATACTCGCCCAGAAATACGAATTGTTTGATTTTGAATTTAGGGTTTATGCGTATATTTGGGGGTTTACAAGTGTAAACATTTTTGGTTAAAAAGATTGTTGTGTGATGTTGTTTACAAGATGAATTGATCATATCCATGTTTAGAATCAACCCAGAAACACTAATTGATAGTTAATTAGAAATTAGGGTTTATGTTCTTGATATTTGGGTATTTTTGATTCGTTGAGAATTTGATGTTAAAACTTGGACAGAACAACTCACTTGACTTCTAAGTATTACCAGAACAAGTTTTGTGCATTTCCTATGGCTAGAATTCTTAGTCGTAATTCCTAGGGTTTAGGTCTACGCATAAGTCTTCTTAGGCGTAACTGTTTTATGAGTATTCATGATTTGATCTGAAAATAACTGAATGTATATGTTAATATTGGTGATATGATGAAATTATTTCAGGTTTATTACGCTTGAAAATTCAGAATCAAGGGTATTTGCCGTCTACGCATAAGGATCACCTTACGCGTAGCATGTTATGCGTAAGAGAAATCTTACGCGTAACGTTTACGCGTAAGGTTCTACATAAGGGACTACACGTATCCTGTGAAGGATATGCGTAAACAGTGACCTCTACGCATAAGGTTGACTCTTACGCGTAAGGTTCTATATACGCTTACGCGTAAGCTTTACGCATAAGGCACTCTTTTCCTACGCGTAATATTTCTTACGCGTAAGTCAAGAACCTACGCATAAGCTTGCGTTTACGCGTATACCACTCATGTTTACGCATAAGCTTGCCATTTTTACGCCTAAGCCTAGTTTAACCTTAATTATGAATTGTTACGCGTGCAAACTTGTAAATAAATAAATCATAACGCCACGAAACCAATAATGTCACTATAAGCTTAAATGTCTAACAAGTTGTGAATAATAAGTGAAAACATGGACTTTAAAACTTAAAGTTAATCAACCCACGAAACTTATCACGACGCATTGGACTATTGGACAAACAAGTGACATTGGACTCGTAACAATCATCGACATATCACATTCAATAATTAGAAAATAAAACCATCTGTTGACTAACATAATGTCTTTCGATATGTTGATTCTTTTGGCTAAATATCTTTCAGATCACAACATGGACGCTCAAATGCAGAATGTGGATGCACCAAATGTTCTCACCGTTGCTGATATCTTCCCGAATGGTTATCCGATGAAGATTGGAAAGAACAACCTTCGTGTTGATTTTGATACTCTCACATGCTCAGAGTCTTCTTGTTTAATTGATGTGGATTTTCTGAAGAATCATCCTTATCAGAACATGCTCACCAATTCTGCTACAGTGCCGGAGATCTACATTCACCAGTTCTGGAATACAACGCAAAAGATCAAAGGACAAAATGCTGTGACAGTGACTCTCAATGACAAACAAGTCACCATCACACCTGCAGACTTAAGGGCTGTTCTCCTCATTCCTGTCATCGAGCCAACCGAATACAATGCCACACCAACTGAAGAGACTGTTCTACAATTCATGATCGACATTGGTTATGACGAAGCTTCAGGAGTAATCACTAAGCATTCATACGTGGATCTTAAGAATATTCCTCAACCATTTTGAACTCTCTACATCATCATCACCAAATCTGTTTCTGGACGTGACAGTGGCTATGAGCATCCCAAGCTCAAGGAACTGCAAATCTTTTGGGCTTTAGTCAACATGAAACACATCGAAGTCGAAGCTCTGATATGGGACGACATGATGTCATTCCTCAAAAAACTTGGCTCAAAGATCCCATATATCAGATATACAAAACTGTTGATCCAAAGAGCACTTGGGTATAACCCTGATATCCCCAAGAGAATCAATGACCCCAATAATCACGACATGTTGTATGAACCTACTCTAACAGTCAGATTTAAGGAATCAACAACAAAGAAACAAGGTGTTGTGTTGCCGGATCACCTTCTCTCTGATGAAATCAAACAGCTTTACTCATACAAAAGGTATCTGGTAGCAGTTGATGAAAGCAAAGTTGGTTTTCTCGATGACAAGTCTTCTGGCACACCTACTAGGAAAACCAGGAGAGGCAGTGCAGGAAGTGTTGCAAGTACTGAGAGTCAAAGAAAGTTCCCTAAGAGGAAACCTCCACTCAAAAGGACAATTCCCTATAAGGAAGCTGTTCCTATTCCCATTCCCAAGTCTGAACCGCAAAGAAAGCTAGTGGATGAAAGCTCTGAGGAAACCGAATCAGACAAAGAGGTCATCTAATCTAAAACTGCAACCGATGTAACTCCAATATTAGCTAAACCTCCCAGTCCAAAAGCTGACCAAGGCAAAGGGAAGACTCCAGTACTTGAGCAAGAAGAAGAAAGCTCAGATGAAGAGCCACTGGACACTGACTACAGGAAGAAGTTCAAAATCATAAGACTCCAACACGTTGCAAAAGAGTTTGAACAGGAACAAATGCGTGGCCCCGGAGGGTCAAGTGGTGGTGTCCAACCTATACCAATTCCTGATGCGGTTAATCAACCCGATAAGGGAATTGGTGCCACCACTCTTGAGCAACAACAGAAGCGCGTAGAGGATTATATTGATTACGACTTTGAGGAACCTGAAAAGGATAAGACTGAGAAAGAAAAGACTGATGAAGAGGCTGCAGCTCAAACCAAAGCAGAGGAAGAGGCCCGAATTCAGGCGGAAGAAAAGGCTAAATCTGGACAAGATGACGAAGTGAATTATGATAACTTCCTTCTCAACAGTCCAACTCGTTCCAAGGAGGAAACCTCTGAACCTCCTAAGGACCCTGAATCTCTTCATGTCTCTTCATCATCAGATCCGTCCTCTCATTCTTCACCACCACCATCCAAAAGAACAACCAAATCCACATCCAAATCTTTGAAGAAGCCGACGGACTCTTGGATATCTCGGGCAAAGACAAGAATTGTTAAAGCTGTCAAGCAGGTCAGAAAGAAAGACGTGCTTAACAAAAAGCTGAATTTTATCACTGACCATATCCAGTATCTTCATGACGAGACTGACAAGATGTCAGTTGAAAGGGAATATGTCCAGAAGTTCATGAAACGTGATCTTCAAGGGGAAATGAACGAAATGATTAAGGGCTATATTCATCAGTTCTTACTCGACAAAGTTCCGGGTGTGACAAGAGAAATGTTCAACAGACAACTCTATCCGAATCTGATGCATTTGGCCAAGCAAACTATAAGATCAACACCCATGACCATCACAATCAATCCAACTGATCCTATAGTGTTCTCTGATGCTGAATTGGTTTCCAGGCTGGTCACTCAAATGTCTAAACGATCTGCAACATTTACTTCTTACGAAGGTAAATTGTTTGAAGCTTTGCTGGAATACCAACTCAAATCAGCTTGCAGAGAAGAAGCTCAAAGGCCTAAACGTCCAAGAGACGATGAAGATAAGGATAAAGATAAGGATTCGGAGCCTAAACATCCAAAGAAGTCTGGAGAACCATCATCTATGCCACCACCACCCCGAAGGACTTCACCACCAAGACGATCTCCTCTACGCTCTTCGGCTGACAAACCTCAGGACTCTGAGTTACCACCCCAGACAGAGAAAACCGGTGATCACTTCGAGTACACTGATGGTGACGATGAGGAAGTCCCTGAGCCCCAACAACAACCCACCTCTCCCGACACAGCTAAGAAACCAGAATCCTCCTCTAAGCTAAAGAAAAAGAAGAAGACGACGAAAAAGACTGACGTCGTATCATGGCTAGACGAGGATGACACAGAATATGACTGGTTCTCTAAACTTGTTGATTCTACTCCCTACCCACCTGAAGGTCAAGATGTGATAGAAGGTCGAACATTGGAGCATGCTAAAATACTTCAAGACAAGTTTCGGGTGAAGAAGATGACGAAATCAGAGTTGAAACGAATCAAGAATGAAGCCTTTCAACTACTCAAAGACAGCTCGAAAAGTGCTATTGAAGTTGAGTATCACCTTGAAAACATAGCACGAGCCATGTCTAACAACATTGATTGGCTCAACCCTGAAGCAAACATCGACTTCTCTAGAAGAGACAAAGCTCCATACTACACCGACTGGTCTAAACCTCTACCAACGATTGGCCAACCGGATCAACCTCAGATTCCATTTCGCTACTTCTTCAACAATGACTTGGAATTTCTTCTACACGGTAGCGATGGTTCAAAGAAATACGCTACATCACTTACACTTCCGTTCCCGGCAACCATATACTCCAACTGCATAGCCATCGAAGAAAAGGCTACCCACATGTTTTCCAACGGTGTGGAACGATATGATATTGATGCAATGTACGGGATTCCCCATTGACCGGAACGCCGACGAATCTACTACAAAAGCTGCCAGGTTCGAAAGTCTCAACACGAAGTGTACAGTGATAAGGATCGTTGTTGTTAAGCATGTCACTCTTTCGTCTAAATGGGATTACACCTTCCTCAAGACTATCGTGGTCAAAAGACAAGACGAAAGGGACTATGAATTCTGTGAAGCGGACTTTCAGAACTTGTCTCTCAATGACATTGAAGATCTGTATCTTGCCAAAGTACAGGGAAGAATGAGACATTTCTCGACTGAAATTCAACGTGAATACATCAAGTCCTTGCTCATCTTCATCAGAAGCATAGTGATCCAGGAACGTGTAGAAGATTTACAACTAGCCTTTGAATCGTATCAGACTCGTGTCAACCTTACCAGACCTCAGCTAGAACTTCCTGATATCAACCATCTTCCACAATACACTCTTGTCAGCAAACTGTTTGGAGTAGTTTACCGCAGTGAACTACATCGCAACTGCTTGATGGCGTGTAGAGATCTACATAAGTTTGGAGATCACACACTGAAGAGTGTCAGGGACGGCTTGGCTTATAGGTTGAAGGCGATACATGAAGAAATTGGTTCACCAAAGCGATGGAATTCTTAGGAAAGATGGGATGTGAAGAGGATCATCACTCGTATCGATGAACGGTTGTACAGAAGGGACCAGTTCAGAACTCTGGAAAGCTTTGTAGGTGGTCGTCCCGGGATTAATCTCACAGGCTATCAACGCCCTGTTCGCATTCCTGGTGATATTACTGGACTACCTGGTACCCCTTGATCTGTTTATTTCATTATTTATTTGGATGTGTGATTTTATAATGACAATGGCTTGTGCACACAAAACAGTGTACAACCCGTTCTTGTAATGAAAGGACCTTGTGGTACGCTTCAGTGCCACAATCCTTATAAGAGGAGCGAAAGCTTCTTACTTTTGAGTAAAACTTATCAAACCTTTCATTTTTCAAAGGTTTTGCTCAAAAGAACAAGTACTTCCCCTTACGTTTTTCAAAACCTCAACCGTTTATATCACTTGTTGAGGGGGAGTAATTGATTAAAAACTTTGTTCACAAATTGTTCTTCGTGTAATCTTCCTACAAAACTCAAAATGGTCATATTTATTCTCAACATTTCTTCAAAAATAACATATTTATATGCCATTTTTGAGGGGGAGAAAAATTATGTTATAAGAAATATGTTGTGTTTTGCTATTGAATCTTCGTGTGAAAAGACTTCAACCCATGAATTGACGGGAACTGAACAGTCATACATTGAAAAGATTTGTCTTCCAAGACTTATCCAAGTAAATTGTACCTACTCGAGAAGCTCTTGATAGACATGAACTTTGACGGGTTTGACAACCTTTCGGGGTTGTCCACATCTTCAAGGTAGTTATTAGAGCTAGTTGTCACCTAAAAGCTGACAATGTATCTCTTTAACTATGCAACGTAATCGTGTCTCGCAAGGAATTGTCTATCTTGAGTCGATCAATTCAAAAAGTGCCCGCTCTTCTCTCACTGTGCAGATTTCTGTCATAACTCTTAAGCACATGTGGAGGGGGAGTATTTCTGAAAATCTAAAACTCTTGAAGTGCTCAAACATGTTTTTTCCTTCACAAACACTTCGAGAGATTTTCATATAAATGGTTTTATGGCAATGGAGTTATAAGGTGATTAAGGTTAGGAATAACTGTCCTATGATCCGCCAGAGCCGGAGGGATCTACCCAAGGTCACTACCAATAGTTAGAATTAGAAGTCCTTAGGTATGATTATAAAAAGGAGAAAATGAGAAACGGAGAAAGAATGAGTTGAAGAATTAAAAAGAAAAGCAAAGAAAAGGGTGAAAAGAAATAGCCCTCCAGATTATTCAACTTAGGGCAGACACCGGGTTCAATTCATATGCTACTGGTTGTCACTTGATGACGCCGGTATTGAAGATTAAAAGTCGTCATGGACCCATTGACGCATGCACTAAACCTTCTTACCCACTCAAGTTTCTCTCAACAGAAGCTTGTTTCATTCTCACAGGGAACCCTACGTAAACTATCGGCTTTCTCTTAGAGATTGCTGGTATTGAAGAAGGAGACCCTCTCCCTAGTCTCCGCTCAGGAAAACCAAAACGCACTATTGAGTCTAGAGCCATGAGATTCATCAAAAGATCTCATAGGTACACTTGACATTTCATCACTTGTCGTTCAACAATAAGAACAACAGTGGTACGTTATCGAGTCCTACACAGATCCTAGCAATCTGTCGAGAACATTTATGAGAGGTTCACTACTATGATCCTCAGTGATTGAATGGAAACTCCTACCAGGGTCAACATCAAACAGCCCTGACAGCAGGTCACTTCGGTAACTCCCCGTAGATTACGCTTAGTGTGTCTCAAACGGTCTACAGTCGTGAGGTGATGCTTCGGTGTACCTCAGCGACTCATCTGAACTGTAGGTGTACTTCGGTACATCGCGTTATCTCACTTGTGGGACTCCAGTTCAGGAACGGCCTTTGTAAGAATTAGAGTTGTGTTTTCACACTATGCTGTTAACACTCTCGAAGTTCAAACTTGTAAGTGCCGGAATCCGCTTATTACTAACCTTTCTTATGTTTTCTTCTTATGGAAGCTCTGGAGCGGACTGATCGTGCATATTATTCACATGCTCATACCAACATCATCACTAATGGAAGTTCTCTCTAAAGGCAACACAAAAGTCAGAATGATTCTTCGTCAAGTCAAAGAATCTACAAAGTTAAAGACTAAGAGAGCTTCATCAGTACTGTAATCCAACGTTAAAGAGCATGTGAGCATGTTGAAGAAAGACGTGGAGACACTGAAGCAACGAAGCTGACCTGATGCAGACAACAACAACATACTATCACTACCATCACAAAGAACAAAGATCAAAGAACAAAGAAAATGATGACGTCAAAGCAGAATTTTTCATAGGAAACAATTTCTCTACACTGAGGAGATTGTTCGAATCAAGGCAATTCTTCTCACAAGAAAGAAGAATGTCAGAAGACGTCAAAGCTACTATTACATCAACACCTTCACCGTTCACATCATCAATCACTAACACTTAGGGGGAGATTGTTGGAATCACTCCTAAACTAGAATTCAAGTGTTAGTAATTAATATGTAATAGTTAGCTTAATTAGGCCTTTATGTTTGTTATTAAGCTAAGGCTTATGTAGAAGGCCCATAAGCCTTGACCCAAGTCCAATAAGGAAAGGAAGGGACTAGGAATGTTGCCCTAGCTCCCTCTCCTATAAATACCTTTGTAATACCCTCACTTGAGGGTTGGTTGTTCAAGTTACACATTTCACTCCTACGCATAACATTTCATTTATTCATACGTGTGTGTTTGTGTGATTGTTCATCCGATATTTTCTCTATTTCTTCTAATGATGCTTGTGTTACTAATATGGTGACCTAACAACATCTTTAGAGACGAACGATGCAAAATTTTTCCCCGTTAAAGTGGTTCAAACATAGGAGGTATTTTCAGCATTTTGCTTGTAACAGGGATGTATTTTGCATTTAATCTTATTATTACTATTATTAATTTTTAATATTTATTTTTATTATTATTAATTTTATTACTAATACTTTTATTTTATTTTTTATTTTTATTAATATTACATTTTTTAATAGTTTTAAATTTTTTATATTTAATTTTATTATTATTATTATTATTATTATTATTATTATTATTATTAATATTACAACTTTAAATTTTTATATTTCTTTTATTATAATTATTATTTATTTATTTTTGTTTTTATTATTACTATTAATGTTAGTATTATTATTATCAAAACTCATTTCTCATCTTTTTCAACTTAAACCCTTTTATTCATATTCTTCAAATCAAAAGCACACACAAGCCTCTTTTTAACAAAATCAAATTTGACTATTTGTCGATGAATTTGGAGAGATAAAGATGATATTGTTAAAAAAAAAAAAGGGTTTGTGTGTGTTTTTAATTTGGTTTGAAGAAGATGAATAAAAATAGATGCAAGTTGAAAAAAATAGGATAATAATAATAATAATAATAATAATAATAATAATAATTTGGTTTGAGAAAGATCTTGTTTCCAAGTATTCGTTAAGTCCAAGGCAAGTGGCTATTCTCAGTTGTACCCGCGCTCCATATGCACAAGATTTCCTCTTCACCATACCTATTGATGGGTTATGCCAGAGGATGAACCATCGCCAATTCCGTTCGGTATTGTGCTATAAGCTTACCATACCTATGTTTTCTGAAGGTAGCCCTTGTCCGAGCTGCAATGCGCATCGTATGGACCAATGGGGAGACCATGCAGTTCACTGTTCTAGTGAGGTGGGTGTGAAATTCAGACATAACCTGGTGCGTGATATTCTCGTCGACATATGTTCAAAGGTAGGGATCATGGTGAGAAAGGAGGCTCCAATGGGGTTTCTCTCGAGGGATGGGAAAGAGCTTCGTCTTGGAGACTTGCTATTATTCAATTGGATCCAAGGTAAGGACGCATGTTTGGATGTGACTGGTATCTCCCCTTTTGCGGGTATTGATGCGTCTATGTGGGCTCCGGGGGTAGCTTTACATAATGATGTGGAAAAGAAGAAAAATAAATATGTGTCCAAATGTGAAGAAAATGGTTACAAGTTCATCCCATTTGCTTTTTCCACATTCGGGGAGCTTGACGCAGAAGCTTTGGATACACTTTCACGCATCAAGACCATTGATGTTAGCCACTCGAATTATGCCAGTAGTGGAGCTTTTATTTTTCATAGACTAAGCTTTTGTATCTAGAAAGGAGTGGGAGCCCAACTAGTGTCTCGGCTTCCCACCAATTTCTTGTAAAATCATGTTGGTTTTCTAATGAAGTGATGTTTATTATTAAAATAATAATAATAATAATAATAATAATAATAATAATAATAATAATAATAATAATAATAATAATAATAATAATAATAATAATAATAATAATAATAATAATAATAAATTTAAATAAATAATAATAATAAAAAATTTAAATTTTAAAAGTAATAATAATAATAATAGTAAGACTAAAATACACGGTTGGTCCCTAAACTTGGCAAAACGCTTCGCGTTGGGACAAACCTGGGCATTATCATCGCCACGGGTCCAAAACATGGCCTTTATATGCCAAATTAGTCCTTTGACAAAGTCAATGTCTGATTTTTGTTTTGTAGTCGAGGGTATTTTAGTCCATACACATTTATACTTTGATAACACATTTATATTTTAGCCCTTCATCTTTCATCCTCGTCATCATCTCCCCAAATCATTCATCTCCCCAAATCAGCATCTCCCCAACATTCATCATTCATCTTTCATCCTGGTCTAAAATAATGGATGCATTCATCATTCATCTTTCATCCTAGTAAAACGACAAGTGTATTTATCAGAAATTTTATTAATACACGCAATGAAGTTGTTATCATCACACTGAAGTTATTCCAAGTACCACTGAGTTCAACATCAAACCAAACGCACCCATTCTAACTCCATCACTATACCTCAGGTCACCATTTGGATCTCCACCATAAATTTCCCGACCCATCCAATCAGTATCAAAGAGAATAAATGGAAACCACCCTATCCAAGTCAAAGAAGTGACAAATAGGATCAGCCAAACAGACCCTGGAAGGTACTTAAACGTCCCAAACATTTCCCAGAAAAATGCTTCCTGGGGATGACTTGATTCTTCAGTATGTGCATCGTGAATGGAAAGTTAGTGGTTGCTCGTGAATTGCGGTGACACTAATGTATGTAGTGCAAATGATGAAAAGGACATCAAGAAGGAAGGCAGCCTTGAGGTTTGCACAATTAATGTCACACGAAGAATTGGTGGTAAAAGGGAAAACTTTGTACCAGCCACTGTAAGCTCCAGTTGCATAGCCAAGAACATTACCAATAGCCATAAAAAGAGAGAAGTATGCATTTGCAACTCTTGTTCTTCGATTATCATTCCCTGATAAAAGATATGGATTTAAAAGTTAAATAATGTAGGGAAACGGTTACACTTTTATTAATAAAATCTAAATTACAATAAATAAAATTAACAGTAAATAAACAACAGAAAATTAAATACAAACAGAATGTAAGCAGATAAACGATAATTAAATAAAATAATAAAATAGTCAAAAGACTTACTTGATCACCAATAAAGATCAACAAAGAAGCACTAAAAGCCGAGGCACGTGTTTGAAACGCTTCCCTTAAAACAGATTCGTCGTCTGTTTCCCAGGGTACAACAGTCAAAACAGTAAGTTGTACTGTCGGACTTAACTAAACTGCCTGGAATTTCATCTTAAGAGATGCGTATTCCATATGTTGGAAATCAATAATAACTATTGATTTTATGTGTGTAAAACTAGTGGAATTAGGGCCTCTATTTATACACAATAGACTCCCTCTAAGTTTACTCATCCCACCGATGTGGGATTGAAAATAAACCATTTTTCCTCTTTAGGCATGGTACCGAATGCCTAACTTTGAGACCCGATATCTCATTCACATCAACTCTATTTTGGACACATAAAGGCTTATTGCGAAGCTCTCTTCGAGGAGAACGCGAACCTACAAACTATTATTCATATATGTGACACATACATATAGATAATTGTGTCCAAAGTTGGTCAAAAGTCACTTTTGCCAACCAATTTTCCAACAATCCCCCACATGAATGGAGATCTTTCGTAATACACCAAAATTACGATGAAATTCCAATAGTTGAATCTTGCAAAGGATAGGTAGGTTTGACCCTTTGAACATTCCCTTGTGAAATGCACTTAGCCTCCTAGCTGTCAGTAGACGCGATGTCTTTGAACTGAGCTGCTGTTTATGTAGACGACAATACATTTCAGACAAGACTCTCCCTAACATTGTTAAGCCCTCATAGTCATGTTCATTATGGTCCTGAACATTTGCCTGGTTCAGCAAGAGCTCTTAGGATTTGCGCCCCCCACAATTCCCTTCAAAGCGACCCCACTTCTCTCTCACATAGGTGATTTCATCTTGAATCATTAAAAACATATGTTTTGTGATTTCATCTTGAACCATTATGCTTTGTGATTTCATCCTGAATCATTAAAGCCATATGTTTAACCTCTCAACAAGTCACAATTGTTATAGGAATGGACTAGGAAGTTACAACATTTAGTAACTCCCCCACATTGACGTGACTTCCCCCACATTTCTATGATTAGGTTGTCCTATTGAACCAAGATCTTGGGATCTCCAGTCAACTGGGTTAGGTTTTCCTTCATAGAAACTCATTCCTTCAAGGGCTTTATTCCCATTCCTTTAGACGACTTACTAACTAACTCTCTGCTTAAGCCTTTCGAAAGCGGATCCGCGATGTTACCCATTGACTTTACGTAGTCAATTGTGATAACTCTAGTTGAGAGTAGTTGTCGCACCAATCAACGTCTATGATGGATATGTCTCGACTTACCGTTTTACATTGTGATATGAGCTCTGTCAATTTCCAATTGACTATCACACTTTATATAGATGGTCGTTACCGGTTTACGCCATCTTGGTATGTCCTCTATGAATTAACGTAGATATCCGCATAATCTATAAATTTATCTCAAATGATAAATTCAAATTCCATCATAGATTTAGCTATAAAAGTCTATTGAAATACTTTCAAGATTTCCAAGACACAGCTTCCCACGTAGAGTCAACACATCCGCTCTAGTGGATCTAGATTCTTTTATGTAAGAATCCATATTTGCATTACTCTATCATTAGATAGCAGTTGGATATCTTCCAAAGTGCAATATCGTAAGTATCATAGTACTTGTGTAATACTATTCAAATGGTCATCACTTGAATTATTGGTATATTTATGTAACCTGATTATAACTTCTAAATCAGGTCTCACATACGTCATTAGACACATAAGATGCCCAATAATCTTTGAGTATTCAAAATGGGCAACACCTCTATCTCTATTTTAAATAGATTTAAAAAGATGTCGTTGGAGTTCTAGCTAGGCCGGAATCCCCCACATTGAACCTCTCTAGAATATTGTCCTTATAATGTTTTTTACTTCAAAACAAATCCATTTGGTTTCATATGATCTTAGTTCCAAAAACCATATCAAACAACCAATGTAGTTCATGTCAAATATTGACTCCAACATTTCATTAGTGGATTTTTTTACCTTGTTATCACTTCCGGTGATAAGTATACCATCCATGTATAAACACACGATTACATATATACCAGTGATTTTTTTTTCTTTCTTTTTTTTTCACATACATCCATTAAATTTGAAACCACGTTCTGACATGACGTGGTAAAAAATATAGATGTCATTATTTGGGAGCTTGCTTTAAGCCATATAATGACTTAACAAGCCTACAACCTTTGTTCTCTTGTCCAGGAGCCATGAAACCCTCAGGTTGGTTCATATAGATTTCTTCTTCTAAATCTCCGATTAGAAATGCCGTTTTCACATCCATTTGGTGAACTTCTAAATTTCTTAAAGCGGCAATTAGCAAGTATCATCCTAATCGAGGTTATTCGCGTAACAGGCGAATATGTATCAAAGTAAGCTAGACCTTCTCGTTGTCTAAATCCTTTAATTACCAATCTTGCTTTTTTACTTATCAATGGTTCCATGGACAACCTTTGTGGTTGTTAGGTAACCATTTGTAGCCTAGTGGTTTACCACCAGGAGGTAAAACCACGAGCTATAATGTATCCTTTTTGTAAAATAGAATCTATTTCACATTTCATGGCTTCTTTCCATTGAGGCCCTTCTGAGGAAGTAACCGCCTCTCGGTATGAATTAGGTTCGTTTTCAACCATAAAAGAAACAAAATTGGGTCCAAACGATTTCTCGGTTCTTGCCCTTTTGCTTCTTCTAGGTTCAACCTCTTCTTCCTCAGTTTGATCTTGTCTGTCATCTTGGAGATCATTATCAGCTCTTGTTGTCTCTTATCAGAACAAAATTATCATCTTGATGTCTCTCATCATGAAGAACATCATCATTTAGTTGCCTCTCATCATGGACAACTGTATCATCTAGTCTAGATGAATATCCATTTTCCTAGGATAAATAAGGAAACACAGTTTCAAATAATGAAAGTTTTCCTTGATTCCATTATCAAATCTTTGTATATATTCAGATTTTCTGAATCATATCCAAATAAATGATAAGCACTACTGTAATGAGCATATCACAAAATATACAATCCATAGTTTTAGGTCCAATATTTTGATCCTTGGGTGCCAGGACAGATAGACACCCCCACATTCGTAAGTACTTATAGGATGGTTTTCTTCCCATTCATAGTTCATAGAACTATCTTCTTTTCCTTACAGGGAATCTTATCTAAAAGATAAGTAGCCAATAAAACCGCTTTCCCCCACATGCCATGGCTTAAACCTTGACTTTAACAACATGGCATAACCATATCTTTAAGGCACAGTTCTTTTCTATCAACAATTATGTTGTGGTGTATAAGGAGCAATAAATTTATGTCTTATTCCATGTTTAGAACATACATGAAATGGAGACATATATTTACCTCTAATATCACTTCGAACCGCCTTGTTTTCGATAATAAGTTAATTCTTAACTTATTTGTATAGATCAATCTTGTCTATATCCTTACTCTCAAGTAATTAAAAGTCGCAATATTTGGTGCTACCATCAACAATCAAGATGAAGTACCTAATTGCTACCTTAGTAGGTATCGATTCCAAATCACATAAAACTATGTGAATCAAGGGTTCGGTTAATTTTTCGGTCAACCGAGTGAAAAGACAATCTTGTCAATTTAGCTTCAACATAAATTTTACTTTTGTAATCCGTGTTCATTTATTTAATTAAAAATCGTATTGAGTTAAAATTAACATGTCCGAGTTGGCCATGCTATACATTCAAAGGATCAAATAAGTTGGATTCATACTCATTTTTATTAAAACAAAAAAAAAATCAGCTTAAACATTTAATGAAGGGCATAACCCGTACCGACCAAAATTGTTTTCAATGTTAACTCAATTTTATTTGATTAAAATAAAAATAAAGCCAAATTTATTAAGCAACCATCCAGACACAAGATTCCTACGAATCTCTGGCACATACAACGTGTTGGTTCACTTAAGCTCTTTTCCACATGTGAATTTCAACATCACATTTCTTTTCCCTTGCAATTAGCAGTTATAGAGTTGCCCATAAATTGCATCTCTCCATTTTCTGCTACTTTGAAAGATTTAACCAAACTCTTATCATCATACTCATGACATGATGCCCAAGTGTTAATCCACTATTTTCTAATGTCAGATCCCACCTTGGCAAAAAATTTCATTTCATTCAGGCCATTTAACCCATAGTTATGGCACATAAAATCCGAATGCTTTAAAACATCTACCGTACACTTAACTCGAGTATCGGTCTCCCTTTCATCAAGTTCGGGAGCAGATTTTTTAGATGTCACTCATGACATTCCGAACATTTTGTTAATATTCCGTTATTAGTGTAACACTAAATTTTGAATAATTAACAACTTGCTATAGCACAAAGTGTTTTTTTACCAAACACGATAACATCAAATTTTGTTTAAAACACTACTGTTTTGTAAGATCCATTATACAAAACCGATTTTAAACAAGTATTTTGATTAAACAATCAAACAATATCGCATATTACATTATGTTTTTAAATAAAACAAATTTGTAATATGATTTTGTCAATCTTCTTTAACAATATCTTAATAGATCTGCATCACATGGTATAATTCTACAATGAAACTTGACAAGGTTTCAAAATAGATTTACTCTTTCAAAGAAACTCAACAAGGTTTCTATAGATCTACTTTCAAATACATAAAGTTTCAAGAACTATATTTAGTTTATAATTAAACTTAACCTGGTTTAAATAAGCTAAACAAGTCAAAGAAACCTTTCCACAAAATATGATAACAACTTGTATATTATCAGATTTTGTTTCAAACAAACTCATCTTGGTTTCAATAAACACGTTCTAGTAATCTAATAAAATAACAACTTGTATTTTATGAGATTTGTTTCAAAGAAACTCCACTTGGTTTCAATGAATCTAATTTCATCATGATTTTTAACCATGTTAGTAACTCGCGCACCAATTACATTTGCAAGATTCACTATGGTCACAAATTATGTTACCATCAGTTAACTTGTGAATATTTAAACACAAAAAACAGTTAAAAACTATTAAAACAATATGGTATCTAATAAACTTGACATGGTTTATGTAAACTTGTACCAAATATGATTCCGAGAAACACAAGCTTGGTTTTAATATCCATATTTAAACAATAACACATGCAATAAACAAATTAAATAAATCAGTTTGAAAAGAAACTCATCATGGTTTCAATATAAACTGATTCAGTAAACTGTTTTAAAAATCATTTATAAATCTGTTATACCAAATCTGTTAATTAAAATTCTGTTTAGTTATAAAACTGATTTTCAAAGAAACTCAATCTTGGTTTCAGCAGAAAAACAGTTTGTATAAAATCTGTTAATTATATAAATCAGATTTTAATAAAAGTGTTTTAATTCTATTACACAGAATCTGTTTTAAGACTGTAGGGAAACAGTTACACTTTTATTAATAAAATCTAAATTACAATAAATAAAATTAACAGTAAATAAATAACAGAAAATTAAATACAAACAGAATGTAAGCAGATAAACGATAATTAAATAAAATAATAAAATAGTCAAAAGACTTACTTGATCCTAAGTTGCACGGGGACGGAAACGGGAACGGGGACGGGGACGGATACGGGTATCGGGAAACGGCAACATCCTAAAATTCAAGAAACGGGTACGGCGAGGAAACGTCTATGTATTTTATAAAAACACTATTAATTATATTTTATCACTTGAGATAATAAAATCAATACGTACTCTAAAATTTTACTCTGCAATATAAGTAGTTAACTAATAGAAAATAAGGTTCTTCAGGCCGTATACTATTCCACACAGCAAATGCTAAATGGATATATTGCACTTTGAAAAAAATTGAAATATTATGTACAAAACAGAAATTTGAAATATGTTCAAAAATATTACTATACTTACTCCTCACCCACGTGGGTAAATCTGCACAACTCCCCACTTAATAAATATAAAAATATACTGCAGATACTTTATTTGTTTTTCTCTCTCTAATAGTCTAATATGAATCAGACATCTTCTTCCTCATATCATCATCTAAATTATCAAACAAGAACCCTGATGAACTTCGTATTTTCTTATCTTATTATAACATGAATCTAAAACATGATGCCCCCAAATACTTGATGCCCAGGGCCGTCGCCCAGCTCGCCTGGCCTGTGTTGAACCACCATCCCCGCCATCACGCCGGAAAAAAATTTACATTAACATATAAGCTTAACGCCGGAAATTTGATAAGAAACGTGACTTTTTGGGCTAAAACGTTTTCCCAAACGTTTCCTAGATAAGGATCGGCGTACCCCAATTGAAGAAACGTTTTGACTTTCTCCGGGGACGTTTCCCGGGCGTTTCCCCGCGTTTCCCGGCGTTTCCCGTTTCTGAGACGTTTCGGGTACGTGATACGGCATACCTGCGGCGTTTCCGTGTATCCTAGACTTGATCACCAATAGAGATCAACAAAGAAGCACTAAAAGCCGAGGCATGTGTTTGACACGCTTCCCTTAAAACAGATTCACCGTCTGTTTCCCAGGGTACAACAGTCAAAACAGTAAGTTGTACTGTCGGACTTAACTAAACTGACTGGAATTTCATCTTAAGAGATGCGTATTCCATATGTTGGAAATCAATAATAACTATTGATTTGATGTGTGTAAAACTAGTGGAATTAGGGCCTCTATTTATACACAATAGACTCCCTCTAAGTTTACTCATCCCACCGATGTGGGATTGAAAATAAACCATTTTTCCTCTTTAGGCATGGTACCGAATGCCTAACTTTGAGACCCGATATCTCATTCACATCAACTCTATTTTGGATACATAAAGGCTTATTGCGAAGCTCTCTTCGAGGAGAACGCGAACCTACAAACTATTATTCATATATGTGACACATACATATAGATAATTGTGTCCAAAGTTGGTCAAAAGTCACTTTTACCAACCAATTTTCCAACAAATAAAGTGTCAAATTAGAATAACGTATTGTATTACAATAATAATACATTTTGAGACTCAACACTACAAAATCAACATTATTATTCAATTAGAAGGTAGAATTTCCAGAAAGCTTACAGATAACTTATTTACAACGTGTGTCGTAACAATGTTTTATAAGACTAGGCTTGTCAAAACTTACTTTTAACATTGTAACTAATAACTGTAATAATATAAACTTAGTGTGAGGTTATTTTCAGAACAAAATAAATTGGGAGAACTGGGAGAACCAATCTTAACCGTCAGATTTTTAATCAATGGACATAAATGAGTGTGGCATAAATGTAAATAAGTAAAAATTTGTGCTTAATTTTATAAGTGTTAAAAGGGCATTATTGAAATATCACCTTATTTATTTTAAAACCACCCACCCTACTAAATACGTATTCAATTATCACAATTAGGTTACAAAATTCAGTTTCTCTCTCTCAACCAAAACAACCGCCATCTTCTCTTTCTCAATCTCAGATCTTGTTTCTTGATTTTTTTTTATTCCATCATGTACAATGACGATGGTTATTAAACCAGTGAACGAAGAAAGAAGATAAAACCCGATCGTGAACAGGGATGCTACAGTCGTTGTCTTGCCGGAAAAGGCTGTTGCCGCCGCTTTTGTTACCGGAAAGTTGTTCTCGGCGTCTGAATTTTCCAACAGCTAATTTGTTTTCTAATGCCATGAAACTAGTTTTTTTGACCCACTGTTCGCCGGAAAAAATGAAAAAGAATGATAACAAAGAAATGGAAAAGTGTTGTTGTGAGGAAGTGTGCCATTAGGTAATTAATATAATATGATATATTATTTAATCTATTTAATATTGTCTCTCATTTTTAGTGCATGTGTTTATAATTGCACTGATATGCTAACATGTAAGGGGATATGTCATTATCAATTTAGAATCTTTGAATTTTGGTGCACCACATATGATCCAAGTATAGCGTAGTTTTGTTAGAGCACACGGTATGGGAAGAATTTAACATGCCAAACATCTATTTTTCGTGTTATTGGTGAGCCAAACCATACCACACTTGGTGCCATTCGTGAGCTAAAGGGATTTGAGCCATTCCAATGGCTCAAGCCATTTGTGATATTTAGTGTTTTTTTTGTGTATTGTGAGTGAGTGGGTATTTTTAGTGGGGTATTTTGTGGGACCCAATAACATGTTAGTAGTGTGTTATGAGGGAGGGTGTTTTAGTTATTGGTGAGTTATTGAGAGTTGTATTATGTGGCGCTGAAGTGGCACACCAATAACGTGTTATTGGTATCCATGATACCTTGTGCTCTTACTAGATGTAGGTATTCTATTGTAATTTGTTACCATAACTTTTCTCTATTATTTACAGTTTAAAATTTCTTTTTAGTTAAAATATTTAGAGAAATTCACAAATGTTTCAAAAAAGAAATTACGATAGTGGGCATATTAAATATATCTCGATGAGTATTTTACAACTCAAGTGAGTTTGTTTCAAAATAACTAGTTGAAATCATTGACCAGAATTTATTTTATTGACATGTTAAATCTAAATTAGTGTTAATTGCATTGTAGTAGAGTACATTTTTTGTTTTTATGTTAAAACCCGGCCCGTATTTTAAATTACGCTAAAGAGTAACATTTTTTCACATGTTATTTAACCTCTCTCTTTGCGCGTTGCCCCCAACGATTGGATTTTCTGGCTCCGCCACTGAAGACATTCTAAAACATATGTGCACAAGTATTGTTTTATGAATAACGTGTTCCTTTGATTAACAAATACTCATTTTTATTCATTTTATTATTTTGTTTTATAAGTAAACATGTTCCTTTACAAAAGCTTGCACGGGTGTTTGCGGTACCTGATCATTTAACTTGACCAAGCCTTTTTAAGATATTTTTTCGAATAAAGGAAGCTTTTTAAAAAAGTGAGAAGCTTTAAAAAACTTAAAAGGTGCACATGTGTTTTATAGTTTGTTTTATAGTTGGTGACTTGGTATATGCGTGCATATGTGTTTTAAGTTTTTATATATATAATCAATTGAAAGGTGCATATGTGTTTTAGAGTGTGTTTTATAGTTGGTATATGTGTGCACATGTGTATTAAGTTTGTGCACATATGTTTTTAGAGCTGGAATCAATAACAACTGTGTCCATAAGTTTATTACAAGATCTGATCCATAATCTTTTCATGTTATTGTTGTGAATTAATATTGGTTGCAAATATCCACGTTTATACTCAAGATGAAGAATGTACATGTGAATACGACGAAAAGTTTACATGCATGCGCATATATGCAAAAATGATCAAGATTATCAAGAATACGTGAATACATACGTGCACACTAAAGACGATGTTGCATGCGCACACCTAAAAGATGAACCAACTGTTAAAAACATTGTATTATGCACATGTGCACGCTTCATATATTTGTAATAAAACATATTTATGTAATTTTTATTGATAATGTTTTGTTGTTTGTATAAAATTGCATAAATCTATTAATAAAGTTTTGTTGTTTGTATATATATTAATGTAATATTTTTTAAAGATACATGTGCAAATACAAAATACCTATGCATAAACGAAAAATACAATTGTCACATAATGCAAAACACATGTGCACATAATGTTTTCTGGGAAAGGTATAATGCGGAAAGAAAAAGAATCCTAGAATTTAGGTAACTAGAAAACGTTTTTTGTAAAAAAAAATCAAAAATAAAATAAAAAAGTAATTTTACCATTATACCCTTTTGAATTATATAATAAAATTTAATATCCAAAATTCTCTGATTGGTTGACACTGGTTCTCGCAATTTATTTGGTTCTTACAATAACCTCACCCTATAAACTTAAATTTCTAGCATTTATTATGATGTTAATGTCTTTATCAATATCTTAACTTCAATTATTAGTTGACTAAAAATTTAGTAAACCTTGATAAGTTTGTTATTCCTATATAATGATATTACCGAATTTTTATACATGTGTGTGTATGCGACTATGCGTACAGCCAATGTTGCAAAAATCGGTCAACTCGGTCGATTAATCGTCGATTAGTCGTTAATCGGCCGAGTACCTTGTTGATTTTTAAAAATCGGTCGAAAAATCGGCCTAGAAAAAAAATCGACACTAAGCAGTCAAAAAATCGGCTGAATCGGCCGATTAATCGGCCGAATCGGTCAAAAATCGGCCGAATCGAGCAAATCGGCCATTTTAAAAAATATAATAATTTAGGTATTCTAATTACTTTGGGGATCGTATATTTCACTTATAATGCACAATGGGCATCATAATAAGAATTGGAGCTTTTTATTGAGGTTTGAGAACATACGCAGGCTTGGAATCGGTTAAGATTTTTAGTTTGGTCTCCGAAAATACCAAAAAATTGCAAGAAATGCAAATCCGATTAATCACCGATTAATCCCGACTTGACCGATTACTCGCTGCAGGGTGGTCGACCGCCCGACTACCGATTCACGATTTTGCAACATTGCGTACAGCCATACAGTAACACAATAAGAGATGGGTAAAAAGTGGTGAATGGATCCAATAACATAACTCAAACTTATCTATGTGCATATACTTTGACAAATAATAAGGAGAATGCTCATATTTTACCCACTCACATGAACAATTACTCATTTGGACCCATTATCAAATTCCACTCAATCTGCTCACTTAGCACCTTTACTTAACAGTTCATCTGAGTTTAGCAGGTTTCACAGATTGGTTTTCTTACATATGCGCTCTTTGAAATAAGTGTAACCAACTACGTTGTGTGAAATCTTGTAGTAACAGTATATAATGATGAACAAAAACAGTAGTAAGTTAGAATACCTTATTAAACACAATGAATATGTGAATTGTGCATCTACGTCCTCATTTTCGTCTATCACTAAACATTGCAAAGTGTCAGGGTAAAATTGCCAACTTCACAATGCTACAATTAGCTTTAACTTCATTGCGTGTATTAATAAAATTTCTGATAAACTTCATTGCGTGTATTTATCAGACTTGTTATCATCATCTAAGATATCCTCGACACTCAGCATGGTCTCAGACTGTGAAATTGAATAGTTAAAACGACAAGTGATGAAACGGAAGTTGTGATATCATAATAATCTGAGTTACACTAACGAGTTCAACTTGCATTGCCAATCGCCTCAATGTATCTTCAAAATTATTTTTTGGATGTTCCATTTCTGCAAGGTGAATTTAAAAAAAGTGATAGTCGAAGATTGGTAATGATGATGTGAAAGATAGAAAGAACGAAATAAGTGGATTTTCATCTAGCTTATTATAGATATGAGCAATGTTGTAGAAAACTTAAGGTTGCCATATACTGTACATACTAGATGATAATAAGTGGAATTTGGGCGACATATATCCAATCTCACTGCTACTTAAACTCTAGAGTGAAATTAATGACGCGAAACAGAAACATTTCAGTCTTAGGAGTATCTTAACACACAAAAAATCATCAAAACAACAACTAACCAGAGGAATAGGAGGTTTCCGTTTCCGTTCCTGTTGTGCGCGGCATCTCTGCAACAAAAAATAATGAGTTAAGCATTTTATCAAACAGTTGAAGAGGTGATTTATCATTTACTTTAATCATTATTATTTAGTAACCACAACAAACAAACAAATTATATAAAAATCACAATTCATAACTACTACACTAGTAATTCAAATATCGATCCATCCATCATGTGAATCACAAAATTAAAAAGTAACAAAATTAAATCAACCTAGCTTAGAGAGAGGTTTTAATTTGCCGCCATAAAAAATCACATTATTTAATTGAGAAATATAAATCTGACTAATCTCAAGTAGGATTTTGTGACAGGTAATCTCAAGTAGGATTTTGTGAGGATTGATATAAAAATATGAACACTAGTTAACTTGGTGTCTTTTTGGGTAAGAGGAAGGTATGTGAGTAAATGGGTTCAGGTGGTATATACATTTTGTTAGAGCACTTCCATTCATAACACCATAACACCAATAACACTGTCCACGTCAGCGTCACATCAGCTTTAACATTTAACATTAACATCCCCAAAAAACACTTCCAACCATAACATCCCAATAACATCAATAACATTCCCAACAATTTACAAAAACAACCCCTCATTTAGGGGCATAAATGGAAAAAAAAAAAAAAAAAAAAAAAAAAAAACAAATAACGGGCGTTAGCCCTGTAACGCCTAGGGACTAACGCTGTTATAACGCAGGAGGTCCAAGGGTATAACGCGCAAAACGGCGTTATTTCGCACCATAACGGCGTTAGCCCGTTATGGATGGGAATGCTCTTATGAAAGATGAAAGTGGTAGTGGTGTACTAGGATAAAAGATGAATGATGAATGCATCCATTATTTTAGAACAGACCAGGATGAAAGATGAATGATGAATGGTGGGGAGATGATGATTTGGGGAGATGAATGATTTGGGGAGATGATGACGAGGATGAACGATGAAGGGTTAAAATATAAATGTGTTATAAAAGTATAAATGTGTATGGACTAAAAAACCCTCGACTACAAAACAAAAATCAGACATTGACTTTGTCAAGGGACCTGTAACGAGTAAGAAACTTGAAATAGGGACCCCCGACGATGAAAATGCCAAGGTTTGTCCCAACGAGAAGCAAATTGACAAGTTTAGGGACCAACCGTGTATTTTAGTCAAATAATAATAATAATAATAATAATAATAATAATAATAATAATAATAATAATAATAAAACACGTTTTCTCTCCCCTACTGTGGGCGATTTCTCAGCCTCTTGATCCAGCTTTCTTTTGATCTTTCCTGCCCCATTGATCCAACATCCTTGTTGGATCTTTGCGTGGGTTTTGTTTCTGGGTTTCGATCGTTGCGTGGGTTTTTTTTTCTGGGGTTCGATCCAACATCCGTTCCGTAACTGGGTTCGATCATGCTTGTTGGTTTTGATGGGTTTCGATCGTGCTTTATGCTGGGAGTCTCGGTATGATGTTTCTGGCTATGTCGGGACGGACTGCTCTCGCGCTTGTTGGTTTTGAAGGGTTTCGATCGTGCTTTTCAGGACCTTTTTTGGCTTCGAGCCAAAGCCTTTTGAGTTGCTTCTTGATTCTTCGGGTTTGGCTTCGAGCGATTGTGGGTCCTAAGCACTTTTGAGCTGCAAAAACTGTCTTGGTTTGGTCTTCTTTTATAAGTGCTGCTAGTGTTGCTCTTTTATTCTTCTTGTCGTATAGTGCACTTGCCTTTTTAGTTTTGTCTTCTTTTGTTTACAAGTGGATGTGTATTTTTTATTGGTGCATGGTTATGTGGTGATATTTGTTATTGGTGCATGATTCCTTGCTAGTGCTCTTCATATGCCTAGCGTTAAATTTCATTGCCCCTTTGTTGGTTTTAATGGATGTCGTGATGGTGGTGGTAATGGTTTGGCTAAAACTTCTTTGATCACACATCTTCGTGATTGGCATTTTTGTGTTGAGGCTCAAGCTACTATTAGGCAATCTCTTTTGACGGATCTGACTATTTTTGAAAGGGCTGAGGTTACTCTTAAGCGTATGGGTTTGTGGTTGTGTGGTGGTTGTTTCAAAACGCATACTTTCCGGGCTAAGTGTCGTCATGGTGCGGGTTCTAATTTTGTATCTCCTCCTGATTGTGGTGATGGTGTTGTTCGGTTTGTGCTATATGATCTCCCTAAGCCACAGGTTCCTTCCCAGGTAGCCCTTGTTGAGGATTCGGTTTTGGACGTGCTTGGTGGTTTTGACCTGCCCCTTCTTGATACTTTATTTGCTAGGGGTTTGCGGACTGTCAAATCTATCCCTCCCAAATGTCGGTTGGAGTTCTCTCGTACTTTGAAAAGAGCTCTTGATAAGGTGATCTGCACGCCTGATGACATTTCTTGTTGGGTTAGTTTATTTGTCCTGCCGCTTTGTCTACTTAAAAACTTTTGCCCAAGGAGTAGTCAAGAGAGTAGGTCGGTCACTAAGCGTCAACGTCAGGAAGAGTATATTGTTAATGCTATTCATGCATGGGGCTCTCCTGGTGGTAGTTTGCAGGTTGTGCGTGAGGTTTTAGCCGAGCCCCTTCCATTATGGTCTACTATTGATGATGATAGTTTGGTTTTGGGTGATCGTAATGTCAAGCAATGTAATAGGAAGATTTGTGATGGTCATTATACTGCTGCGGTCAGAGTTCTTTCGTCTTCTGGTGTTGCACCTTATGATGCTTCTACTCTTGAAGACTTAGAAGCTAAGCACCCTTTTCAGTCTGCTCCTCTCTTGCCTGATATACCTATTGACCATCATCACCTTACCGCATCCCCTTCTATCGTTCTTGACATGATCAAGAGTTTCCCTCGTGGTACTTCTTGTGGGCGAGATGGGCTGCGTGCCCAACACCTTTTGGATTGTTTGAGTGGTGCTGCTGTGGCTATTTCTGACGAGTTGATCGCTTGTATTACCCAAGTGGTGAACCTCTTTCTTGCTGGTAACTGTCCGAGGGCACTGGGGGAGTACATTGCTAGTGCTCCTCTCACACCCTTAGTCAAACCAGGAGGGGGTATCCGTCCTATTGTTGTTGGGACTGTTTGGACGCGTTTAGTTTCCAAGGTTTGTGCTTCCATGCTTAGCCACTCTTCAGGCAGTTATTTCGATGATTTACAACTTGGTGTTGGGGTGTCTGGGGGTGGGGAAGCTATTCTTCATGCGGTGAACCGTTTGGTTGAGGACCGTGGGTGTGATGTTGGTCTGTCCATGTTGTTGGTTGATTTTAAAAACGCTTTCAACATGGTGGACCGGGCTGTTATGTTACGTGAGGTTCGGTTGCATTTCCCGGCTATTTCACAGTGGGTGGAGTTCTGCTACTCTAGTCCTGCTAGATTATATTATGGTGAGCATACTCTTTGGTCCCATCAAGGTGTGCAACAAGGTGATCCGCTTGGGCCTCTTCTTTTTGCTTTAGTTTTATATCCCTTAGCATGTAAGATTAGAGATTCTTTTGACCTTTCTTTTCAAGCTTGGTATTTGGATGATGGCACTATTATTGGTGATACCTTGGTTGTGGGTAAGGTTTTAGAGTTGATTATGGCAGACGGACCTTGTCATGGCTTACACCTCAATGTTGATAAAACTGAAGTCTTTTGGCCACAAGAGGACCCCAGAAGCAGGTATGTTGGTGTTTTTCCCCCTAATATTTCTCGCCCCTCACATGGTGTTAAATTATTGGGTGGACCTGTTAGTGTGGATTTTGAGTTTGGTAGTAAGTTGGTCGTGAAAAAGGTTGCTAAAACTATTGAACTTATGGAGGCAGTTGCCAAACTTAATGACCCTCAATGCGAGTTGTTGTTACTCCGTACATGTGCTGGTATTTCTAAGCTCTATTTTTCTATGCGCACATGTTCTCCTCGGGTCTTTGAGTGTGCTCAGGTTTCTTTTGATGCGGCACTTCGTTCTTCCTTGGAGCGTATTGTCACTACTTCTGGACCTGGTTTTGGTGACTGGCAGTGGAGACTCGCCACATTACCTTTTGCTTTTGGGGGACTTGGTTTATATTCTGCATGTGATGTCTTGAACTATGCCTTCCTTGCTTCTAGACTTCAATCAGCTGGCCTACAGACTAAGCTTCTTCATGGTTCGGGTATTGTAACTGCTGGTCCCTCTTTTGATGATGCTCTATGTACTTTCAATGTGAATATGGATATTAACCTTTTGAGTAACCCTAGCGAGGTCGCTGCCCCCAAACTTATGAAGAAATTGGCAGATATATATTTCGCTCGGGTTTCCCAAACTGTTGAATCTACTTTCCATCTTTCCCCTCGACAGATGGCGTTATGGAGTTCTTTAAAGGAGGATTACACCTCGGATTGGCTTAGGGTGGCTCCGATATCTGGATTGGGACAAACTATGAATGCCAGGGCTTATCGTTGTGTGCTGTGTTATCGTTTGGGTGTTCCTCTTTTCATTGTTCAGGTACCGTGTTCTGCCTGCTCTAAGGTTTTTCCTGGAGATATTTACGGGGATCACGCTGTTTCATGTGCGGGTATTGTTGGCATTAAACATCGTCATAACCTTGTGTGCGATGTTCTTGCTGATATATGCTCTCGGTCAGGGATTTCCGCTCGCAAGGAGGTGGATATTGGGCTTTTTGGAGATGGGGACAGATCCTTGCGACCGGCTGACATATTACTCTACTCTTGGGATAGTGGACGCGACGTATGTGTTGATCTTACGGGTTCGTCGCCTTTGACGCAATCCGGGTTGATTGATTTTATACCAGGGCGAGCGATTAGTGATGCTGCACAGCGTAAACGGGTCAAGTACGATGCTAAATGTGCGGATACTGGATATGGGTTTCTCCCCTTCTCTTTTTCTTCTTTTGGAGAACTTGAGAAAGATGCAGTCACCTTACTTAAGCGTATTCGACGATACTCTATGACCCAGGACATTGGAGCGCGTGCAGCAGTTCATATCTTTAATAGGATTGGTTTTACCATTGCTAGAGGTGTGGGGGCTCAGTTGATTTCGAGGCTCCCCACTAATTTTTTGTAATCCTATGAGTTTTTAATAAAAAAAAAAAAAAAAAAAAAAAAATAATAATAATAATAATAATAATAATAATAATAATAATAATAATAATAATAATAATAATAATAATAATAATAAGAGTTAATTACATATGGTAGAAATTACGGATCTTGTCCTCATGGTTTTTTTTAGCGAGTCTCGTCCTTGTGGTTTACTTTTTCTATGGATCTTGTCATGTCTGACCCGATCTCAAAAAATGACCTCCCTTGCAGTTACTCCCTAACGTGAGGGCTAACATTGTATTTTGGTTTTAACGATCGTTATACAAACCACATGGACGATTTATGTAATTTACTCTTTAAAAAAAATAAAGTTTTTTCTTTTTAATTTTATTATTCAAAATTTTTTTTAATTTTATTACTATTAAATTTTTTAATTAAAAAAAAATTTTGTTAATTTAATTTTAATTTTATTATAAAAAAAACAAGTTTTAGTTTTATTATAATAAACTAAAAAGTTATTTTTAATTTTTTTTAATTTAAAAAAAATGAAAAAAATTAAAATAAAATTAAAAAAAAACTTTTTTTAATTTTATTATAAAACGGATGAATACGTATAAAAAAAACGTTTTTATACGGTTAAAAAAACATTTTTATTCCGTTTCGTCCATTTTATACGTTTCATTCGTTTCTATACGGTTTCGTTTGTTTTTTTATGAAAATGTATGAACACAACGTACAAAAATGTATGAAAACGTACAACAACGTTAATCCGTTTTACACGGTTTTGTTCGTTTTTTTACGTTTTCATCCGTTTTTGTATGAAAATGTATGAAAACAACGTACAATACGAAAACGTATAAAAACGGATGAAAACGTACAACAAGTTGTTGTACGTTTTCATCCGTTTTTATACGTTTTTGTACGTTGTTTTCATACATTTTTGTACGTTGTTTTCATACAAAAATGAATGAAACCGTATAAAAACGAATGAAACGTATAAAACGGACGAAACCGTATAAAAACGTTTTTTTATACGCCTTGATCCGTTTTATAATAAAATTAAAAAAAGTTTTTTTTTTTTTTTTTTTTTTTTTTTTTTTTTTTTTTTTTAATTTTTTTAATAAAATTAATTTTTTTTAAAAGAAAAAACAGTTTAAAAAAAAATATTATAATAAAATTAAAATTAATTTTTTTAGTTTTATTATAATTTTTTTGATTTTTTTAAAATTAAAAAAAATTAAAAATAGTTTTTTAATTTATTATAATAAAATTAAAATATTTTTTTTAATTTATTATAATAAAATTAAAATTAAATTAAAAAAAAAAGTTATTTTTTATTAAAAAATTTAATCGTAATAAAATTAAAAAAATTTTGAATAATAAAATTAAAAAGAAAAAACTTTATTTTTTTAAATAGTAAATTAAATAAATCGTCCCTGTGGTTTGTATAACGATCGTTAAAACCAAAATACAATGTTAGCGCTCACGTTAGGGAGTAACTGCAAGGGAGGTCCTTTTTTGAGATCGGGTCAGACATGGGGATAAGATCCCGAAAAATTGTAAACCACAAGGACGAGACCCGCTAAAAAAAACCATGGGGACAAGATCCATAATTTATACCAAACCACAAGGACGATTTATGTAATTATAATTCTCTTCTTTTGGGGAACTTGAGAAGGATGCGGTGACCTTGCTGAAGCGAATCTGAAAGTTCTCCGTGACCCAAGATATTGGGGCACGTGCTGCTATTCATGTCTTTAGTAGGATTAGCTTTGCTATAGCTAGAGGAGTGAGGGCTCAGCTTGTATCGCGGCTCCTCACTAACTTCTTGTAAATCCTATTAGTTTCTAATATAGTGATGTTTATAATAAAAAAATATATAATAATAATAATAATAATAATAATAATAATAATAATGATGATAATGATGATAATTATAATAATAAATTTAAAATAATAATAATAATAATAAATTAAATATAAAATTTTCGAAATTTAAAAAATATGTACTTCTCCTTGGGATGAGCACAAAAACCGAAAAACCAAAAAAATACAATAAAAAAAAACCGCTCCATTTGACAAACCGGTGGTGGTGGTTTTGAATATTATAAAAACCGAAGGTTTGAGGCGATTTTTGGTTTTATAAGAAAAATCGAACCGAGAAAACCGCCCCGCCCCGCCTCACCTTTATATATGTTTTTATATAATTTTATCTATATAAGGATTTGCAGTTTTAAAGAGTTAAATATACAACTTTATCTATTAAAAAAACAAAAGTGTTGTTTATTATTTATACATTCAAATTTGTTATATTTATCAATATTATATCTTTGTTTTCGAACAATAGTGTTCTTTGAATGTTTTTACGAACGAAAAGTGCAAAGCCGCAAAGACATGCATTTTATATTTGATATTAATGTTTGGTTGTTTTGTACGTTTTTTCAAAGCTTTGGATTTCCGGATAATAGGCTATTATTAATATTTGTTTAAATGTTTTCGCTTGAAAACTTGAAATCGTAAACTTTATATAATATTAAAACTTGCTAGTTTTCAAGTAAGAAAAAACTGAACAAAAAACGAAACCGAACCGATTTAATGTCAAAAACCCAAAAATCAAAGCCGAAAAAACCGAAACCAAACGGTTTGTAGTTTTCGAAAACTGAAATATACGGTTCGGATTTTGGTGTTACCATAAAACCGCCCCACCCCGCCCCATGCTCACCCATAACTCCTCCCATCTCAATTTATTTGTCCATTTTTGACTTTTTGAAGTATTTATTTTTTAACTTTAACCTTAACTAGTTTTAATTTGTATTATATAATATTTGATGCAAAATATATATATGAATTATGTTTTAAATGTATTTTCATTTGTATAATTTTCAGTAATAATAATATAACACAAACAAAAATACTCAAGGTCAAAGTGAAAATGAACGACTTCAAAATGTCAAAACAAGATAATTAATATGGGTTAGATGGAGTAATATTAATAAAAAAAAATACTACTAATAATAAAACTTAAAAAAATAATGATAATAAGAGTAAAGTGCAAAATACATCCTTGTTACATGCAAAAAATGAAGAACCACGTAGCTAAAAACGGAACAAAAATTGCATCGTTCGTCCTAGGGTAGGGGTGAGCACAAAAACCAAAAAACTGAACCGAAACTGAAATAACCGCACCGAAAAACTGAACCAATTGAAAAACCGATGAGACGGTTATGATTTTTATAAAAACCGAATATTTGGTGCGGTTTTCGGTTGCATATGAAAATCCGGATCGAAAAAACCTTGTGGATTTCGAAGACGCAACCTTATGTTTTGGATTGTTAATTGTTATGTTACGTTAAGTTTTATATGAATAATGCTAGTTGAAAATTGTTTTATTGGTTGACAAAACAAGTTAAAGTTGTGATGGATTATAAATTTTGAGTTAATAAATTGGTAAAGAATAATGCAAAATAAATAACCCGAAAATGAATCCGAAACCTAACCGATTTTTTAGAAAAACCGAACGGTTTACAATTCTTAAAAACCGAAGTTTTCAGTTCGAGGTTTTGTTTTAATCAAAAACCGCCCCAAATCGCCTCATGCTAGCCCCCAGGGATGTAATATTGTCTAATGTTTATTGACGGATGGATGTAGATGTCCCAACTTCTCTGTTAGGTCACCATATTGTAACACAAGCATCAATATGTTAGAAAGATAGATAAGGTGATCGGATGAACACTTAACAAAGTTACACGAATAGAAATGAAGAAAGGTTATGCGTAAAGTGATATTGAAAGTGAACAACCAACCTTCAAATGAAGGTTTACAATATTATTTATAGGGAAGGAACTAGGGCAACACACTAGTTCCCTCCCTTTCCTTATTGGGCTTGGGCCAAGGTTTATGGGCTTTCTACATAAGCCTTGCCATTTATACTAACATAAAAGCCTAATTAAGCAATCTATTACATGTTAATTACAAACACTTGAAATATAGTTTAGGAGTGATTCCAACAATCTCCCCCTAAGTGTTGGTAATTAATGACTTAGGTAATCTTTAAACGTTATTGGTGCTGATGTAATAGTTGCTTTGACGTCTTCTGACATTCTTCTTTCTTGTGAGAAGAAGTGCCTTGATTCCAACAATCTCCCCAGTGTAGGGATCTTGTTTCTTTAGAAGTATTTTGCTTTGACGTCTTAGATTTCTTTGTTCTTTAATTCTTTGTTCTTTGTGGTGGTTGTGATAGTATGTTGTTGTCAGCTACATGTCAGCTTCGTTGCTCTAGCGTCTCCACGTCTTTCTACAACATGCTCACACGCTCATTTGACAATGAATTCCAGATGTGAAGTAGTTTTGGAGTCTTTATAACTTTGTAGATTCTTTGATTAGATGAAGAATCATTATGACTTTGTGTTGCCTTTGATTTTGAGAGAACTTCTTTTGTGATGTTGTTGGTATGAGCATGTGGAGAATCAACACGATCTCTTCCTCCCGCGAGCATCCATCAGCAGCAGCATCTCCGGTACAGTCACGAACACCAATTGATCATTGCAATCTTTTCATAAAGAATTGATTACTACAATTTTTCTACTGATGAATGTCTTGATTCCATTCACCTTGGTCGGGCGAATCAGCCGTGCGAATCCCGTAAGGGACAGTTGGCATTACATTGAACAAGTTCAAGTAATGACCCACATATTCAGGACTCGATTCTTGAAAGGAATTTCCTTAGCGGGATTTCCAGCACTTACAAATTCGAACTTCGAAAGTGTCAACAACATAATGTGAAGACACATCTCTAATTCTAGCAAAGGCTGTTCCTGAAACCGGATGCCCTAAAAAAGGCTAAGACGATATACCGAAGTACATCTACGGTTCAAGTGAGTCGTTGAGGTACACCGAGGCATCACCCCACGACTGTAGACCATTTTGAGACAACACTAAGCGTAACCCACAAGGAGTTACCGAATTGACCTGCTGTCAGGGCTGTTTGATGTTGATCCTGACAGGAGTTTCCATTCAATCACTGAGGATCACAGTTGTGAACCCCTCATAAATGTTCTCGACAGATTGCTAAGATCTGTGAAGGACTCTAGAATGTATCACTTGTGTCCTTATTGTTGAACGACAAGTGATGAAATGTCAAGTGTTCCTAAGAGATCTTTTGATGAATCTCGTGGCTCTAGACTCAATAGTGCGCTTTGGTTTTCCTAAGCGGAGACTAGGGAGAGGGTCTCCTTCTTCAATACCAGCAATCTCTAAGAGAAATCCGATAGTTTACGTAGGGTTCCCTGTGAGAATGAAACAAGCTTCTGTTGAGAGAAACTTGAGTGGGTAAGAAGGTTTAGTGCATGCATCACTGGGTCCATGACGACTTTAATCTTCAATACCGGTGTCATCTAGTGACAACCAGTAGCTTATGAATTGAACCCGGTGTCTGCCCTAAGTTGAATAATTTGGAGGGCTATTTTCTTTTCACCCTTTTCTTTACTTTTCTTTTTAATTCTTCAACTCCTTCTTTCTCCGATTCTCATTTTCTCCTTTTTATAATCATACCTAAGGACTTCTAAATTCTAACTATTGGTGGTGTCCTTGGGTAGATCCCTCATGCTCTGGCGGATCATAGGACGATTATTCCTAACCTTAGTCACCTTATAACTCCATGACTAACCTATGTTGCCATAAAACCATTTTCTTGAAAATCTCTCAAAGTGGTTATGAGTAAAAACATTTTGTACCACTGTGAGAGTCTAAGGTTCATGTCAACCAAGAGTTTCTCGAATGGTATATTCTACTAGGACAAGTCCTTTGCGAGACACGTTTACATCACTAGCGAACTAGTTTGAAATTATTACCCGTCCCGGACAAGTCTTTTCGAGATACTAACATTTAAGAGCTCGTCAATTCATTGGTTAAGTCTTTAGCACGAAGATTCAATAGCAATCCACAACATATTTCTTATCGCATAATTTTTCTCCCCCTCAAAAATGGCATATAAATGTTATTTTTGATGAAATTTTGATATCGAATATGTCCATTTCGAGTTTTGTGGGAAGAATACCACGAAGAACAATTGTGAACAAAGTTTTGAGCAAATACTCCCCCTCAACAAGTGATATTAACTTTTGAGGTTTTGAAAATCATAAGTGGAAGTACTTGTTCTTTTGAGCAAAACTTTGAAAGTGAAAGTTTTGATTAGTTTTACTCAAAAGTAAGAAGCTTTCGCTCCTTTTATAAGGATTGTGGCACTGATGCGTACCACAGGGTCCTTTCATTACAAGTACGGGTTGTACACTGTTATGTGTGCACAAGCCATAGTCAATCAAACAAACAAAATCACAATCAAGAGAGTACCCAATGATTACAGACGATCAACTACTTTCTGAGGACGTTGGTAAGTCAGAATCAGAAATTTTGGTCATCCTCCCACATAGCTCTCCAACCATTGCATCTGATCCCGATGAATCAACCTTTCATCAATCCTAGTGATAAATCAACGAACATCCTTGCGATCCTTTGAAATTCCATCTCTTAGTCTGAATTTTACCAAACTCAATGTCCTTCAATCGATATGCCAATCCATCTCGAACCATCTCCAGGGTGGTGTCATAGATCTTTGTGAATTTCATCAAAAGCCATGAAGCAAGTATGATGATTTTCACTTCGGTAGACAAACCCAAACTTTGGTTTATGAACGATTTTGTACTGAGGTTCTTGATTGATTCCGTTGAAGTGTAGAATTTTGGTAAGATTCGACCCCGAGGTGGAGATCTTCAACACGCTCTTTGATTTGATGCGTATGAAAACAAGGAGTGCATTAATGTACTTGATCTGACTCTCGGTTGAGGTTCAGGTTGGGGCTCAGGTATGTCATGGTCCTCACCACCAGTGTATGTAGAGTGATTACCGGTTTTTTCCATTGGTGGTGTGGTTTCTGAAACCCTTGGTTGATCAGATGGTGGTGGTTGTGTAGCTTGTTGTGTAGTGGTGAAAGCCTGCTTAACCATTTGTCGAATCATTGGATGGAGTTGCCTTCTTAACAAATTTTGTTGTTGACTTAGTTGTTTCTTTTGTTGATTGAGATGATGATTGGGGTTTGGTGGAAGTGTCAAAAGGTGATTCAGAAGACTGTTGAGGTATGTGTGTTGGATTGTCAACTATGTATTTGTCTGATTCCTTCTTTAACTTTTCCTCTTCAGCTCTAGCAGCTTCTTCAGCCTCTTTTCGTATCATTTCCTCTTCAGCCACCAAATTATCATCATCAGTGACTCTTTCATCCTTATCATGATTGTAATCTCCTTCGTCATATATTTCCACATCTTCACCATGCTTGTCTTTTTGCGGTTGTTTTAGTTATTTTCGTGGTTGCTTCATTTCAACAGTTGTAGTGACAGTGACACCCTGATCCTTACCGGGTTGATTAACCGGATCGGATGGGGTAAGAGTTGTTTGCAATGTATCTTCAATAAGTGGAGGACTACTGCTTGACCCTCCTGCCCCACCGGGTTGATTAACCGAAAAAGTTGAAGCATGGTATTCCATCCTTTTCTGCTTAAATGTCTTACGAAATTGTATTTCCTCATCCATTGAATCATACTCATCATCATGATGACTTTGTGAGCATGAATTTGAATGGATGTTGCAGAAGGATGTCCACAACAATTCTGCAAGATGATTCAGAGCATATGAAGTTGTTGAAGACGACACGGAGATTGTTCTTGCCAATTGTTTTGTTGTTTCCAGCTGGGAATGTGTTTGCCATCGAGAGCTCAGCTGGGGCATTTGATGTTTGCTTGATTTGCAGCCATTTTGTGATCTGAAAGATATTAGACAAAAAGACAGACATATGGAAACACAATGTGTTTGTTTTAGTCTAATTTATTATCTAATTCCTTGTTTGTTGGTAACATGTTTATGTTAGTTACGAGTCCTAAGTCACAATTGTCCAATTGTTTGAAGTTGATGTGATAAGTTACGTGAACGTGTTAATTTTGAAATTTCAAAGTCCAATTATTCACTTAACACAGAACATATTAACTTATGTGAGCTTATATGAGACATCAGGTATTTGTGACTTATGCGTAACATTTAACAAGTAATATATGTGTAACAGGCCAAAATGTAGTGAACAGTGGGTTATGTGTAACAAGGATCCTTATGTGTAAGAAAGGAGCTTATGCGTAGTAGTAAGCTTATGTGTAAGAGTTTCTTACGTGTAAGACAAGTTCAAAGGCTTTAGGCTTACGCGTAGGAATAAGCTAGATGTTACGCATAAAGTTTACTCGTAAGAGTAAAGCTTATGCGTAGCAAGCCTTGTTTATGAATATCTTTCCAAGATACGCGTAATTCACTGTAGACCTCTTATGCGTAAGAGTTACGCATAAGATTTCTCTTAGGCGTTACCTTTACGCATAAAAGTAATCTTTAAGCGTAATGGTTTGAACACCTAAAGATTCTGACATTACGAATAATTAACCTTTTAAATATAAACATGAAAACTTGATTGCAGTAAACTCCAAACATCTTTTAGATCACAAAACAAGCATAAGAACATATCAGATACACACAGAAAGACTTAGGCGTAAAATTACTTAAACCCTAAACCCTTAATCTAAACGTAAGAGATATAGCCACACAAATCAAACAAGAATGTTTCTGTAGTGTCCTAGATGTCATATGAGTGCAATGGAACAAGATATAACACATTTCCACCACAGAATCAGAAGATTCATAGGATATGAACCCTAAAAACCTAAAACTTAAATACTTACCGTTTAGAAGTTTTTGGGCTAATTTAAGGTTCAAAACATGCATGTATACTTATTCTAACACTTTCTTGACCACCTAATAACATATCACATAATAGAAAAAAACCCTAAATGAGCGCAAGAACCCTAGAATTCAAATTAATGAAATTTAAGATTCTGGATGGTTTTGGACGATTGAAACAAGTTTAATAGACACTAAGAAAGGTTTTAACATAACTCATTTCAATCCAAACACTTTTATGCATAAACACCCAATTCATTCGAGTGAACAATTTTCCAAAATCAGTTTAAAAAGTTTTAACCGTTGGATTTGAAAGATTTTTGAAATCCTTGTTTAGAATCTTGATCAAAACAATTTAGAACTTATAGATTATGAACAGCTTGAACAGATTTTGAAGATTTGATTTGGGCCGATTGATCTTGGTGGTTTAGGAGTAAATACACATTAAGTGGTGCATTGAATGTGTTAGGTGGATGATTTTGTTAAAATTAATTTGCCAAGTTGACACATTCAGTCCCTCAACCTCAAAGAGGTTCCAACCAAGATCCTTTAACTTCCGTTTAGGTTAGACAAAACACTTGTAAGGCAAGAAACTTAACGATACCCCCCCTCGACTTTTGAAATAATGAATTTTGAAAACATTTGAGTCCGAGGAGAGTATTTGACAAGAAACATATCCACCATTTTAGAAGAAACAACATATTTTTGGAAACATGCAAGTACAAGGTTTTATGAAACTGAAAAATATTTACTTTCTCCCCCTCAACACTTCTTCGGGAAAATTGTGAAAAGTTTGATAGAACACAGTGTTGACGGAAGATTTGTACTTGCGATGTTTGAAAGAAATATAGATAGAAGAATATTTTTGGATTTTATCAGATTTCATATTTTTCTATTTTGTTTTTATGAAATTTATTTACAAAAGAGGTTTTGGTGTTTGACTGTTTTCAAGAATGTTTTAAAAGTTCATCCAGTTCTTCTGGACTCAAACACCTCATGCCAATCTGGTGGATCAAATCACTAAACCTTGCTGGAGGCAAAGCTTTGGTGAGAAGATCCGCCAATTGGTGTTCAGTACCTACAAAATATAATTCAACGGTACCCTTTTCCACATGCTCCTTTATGAAATGATATCGAAGATCGATGTGCTTGGATTTCGAATGTTGAATAGAGTTGCACGAGATTGCAATAGCACTCCGATTGTCGCAGTACATCGGGATTCTGTCGAATACGTAACCATAGTCTTTGAGTTGTGTTCTCATCCAAATGACTTGAGCACAACACGCCGACATGGCTACATATTCTGCTTCGGTTGAGGACATCGATGTACAATCCTGCTTCTTCGATTGCCATGACACCAGTTTATCACCAAGAAATTGTAGAGCACCTGAAGTACTTTTCCGAGAATCTAAGCAACCTGCGTGATCAGCGTCTGAAAAAAGCTATTAGTTCAAAACCAGAATCCTTCGGATACCAGATTCCCAAATTAATGGTTCCCTTGATGTATCGGAGGATTCTTTTAGCCTCAGAGAGGTGAGTTTCAGTTGGTCTTGACTGATAACTGGAGCAAATATATACAGCAAAGACAGTGTCAGGTCTACTGGCTGTTAGATACATGAGAGACCCAATAATACTTCGGTATTTGGTAGGGTCAACCAATTTCCCATGCAAATCAACATCCAGTTTCTTGGTATGTGCCATCGGTGTGGCATAGGTATCACAGTTTTGCATTCCATGTTTGTTTAAAATTTCAAGAGCATATTTTGACTGACTCAGGAAAATACCACGGGGTGATTGATGAACTTGAAGTCCTAGAAAGAATGTAAGTTCACCCATCATGGACATTTCAAAATGTTTTTTCATAAGTTTTGAAAAAGCGTTTGAGTATTTTAGATGTGTAGACCCAAAAATGATGTCATCCACATAAATATGAACGATTAAAATGTGTTCCCCGTGATATTGTATATACAGTGTTGGGTCGACCGATCCTTTGGTGAAATTATTGGCAATGAGAAAGGATGATAACTTATCATACCACGCCCAAGGGGCTTGTTTGAGACCGTAGAGAGCCTTGTTCAGTTTGTAGACGTGATTAGGGAACTCTGGATCAACAAATCCTTCTAGCTGACTAACATAGACTGTTTCTTTCAGTTTACCATTCAGAAAAGCAGTTTCGACGTCCATCTGAAAGACCGTGATGTTCATGTGAGCCGCGAATTCCAGAAAAATCTGAACAGCCTCAAGTCTAGCAACTGGTGCGAATGATTCCTCGTAGTCAATCCCTTCTTCTTGTCTATAACCCTTAGCCACCAGACGTGACTTATTTCTGATAACCGTACCTTCAGCATCCAACTTGTTTTTCCAAATCCATTTAAGACCAATAACATAGACCCCTGTTGGTTTTTCAACCAATTCCCATACTTCAAGACGTTTAAACTGATTAAGTTCTTCTTGCATGGATTCAGTCCAGTTGTCATAAGTCATTGCTTTTTTAATGTTTTTTGGTTCAGATTGACAAACGGTAAGTGCATAAATGCAGTGTTCACCGTCAGTCTGAAGGCGTTGTCTAGTTACGACTGGTTGATTTGGGTTTCCAATGATGTTCGCAAGAGGATGGTCTTTAGTCCAACGATGTGTGGAGGGTTGATGTTGACATACATTGGGCAGATTAGGAGGATTCAAATGGCTTGTAGATGATTCCGCAACATCAGAAGTGGCAGTTTCATTTGCAAAAGGATTGAAGAACGCATTTGGATCATAATCTGCAGGTTGGGGTACCTCTTGGTTCAGAAGATCATCTGCTAGTTCAGCGTCATTGGATGCGGTTTGTTCTGCTGTTGTTGTAGAATCAATTGGAGGTGCTTCTTCAACAGTTGTTGTTCTTTAAGGTGAATCAGGTATTGGATTATTATCAGGTTGAGTAGCGGAAACATTTGATACATCTGGTGCACGTTGATCAATATCATCACTAAACAGAGGAGCAAATAGCTGTTCCATTTGTTGACAAGTAAGCTGTAAGCTTGGTTCAGCTGATGATGGGGTTTGGGGGAAGTTTAGACGGTTATGTTCGGGTTCCAAGCTGTTTTGCTCAGAAGCCATTTCAGTAAGTTCATCGAAATTGGCATGAATCGTTTCCATAATCTCCCTTGTACGACGATTCCAGATCCGGTATCCTTTAGAATTTTCACAGTATTCAACAAAGACTCCTATATCAGCTTTGGCTTTGAGCTTACCAAAGTCATCACGATCATTATTTGGATAACAAAGGGATCCAAATACATGAAAGTGTTTGAGATTCGGTTTGTGGTTGTAGATAAGCTCGTAGGGTGTTTTGTTGTGGCGTTTAGAAATCATTGAACGGTTTTGAGTGTAGCATGCAGTTGACACGGCTTCAGCCCACAAGTAATCTGGAAGTTTAGCATTAATTAACATTGTTCTTGCAGCTTCCACTAACGTACGGTTTCGTCTTTCAACAACTCCGTTTTGTTCTGGTGTACGTGCAATAGATGTTTGATGCTCAATTCCCACTTTCTCATAATATGCATGTAGAGTTTGATTCACAAATTCAGTTCCTTTGTTTGTTCTGATTTGTCTGACTGTGTTCCGGAGCTGAACTTGAATTTTTGTGAGAAAGGTGATGATCATTTGTGGAGCTTGATCTTTACTTCAAAGAAAATAAACCCAAGTCCATCTTGAGTAGTCATCAACAATTACCAAAATGTAGCGTTTGCCATTAATCGTCTGCACACGCATCGGGCCACACAAATCCATGTGAAGAAGATGAAGCACATGCTGTGAGCTGTGTTCCACCTTTGAAGGAAAGTGAGCATGAGTGCTTTTCCCTTGTTCACACGCTGAGCATAGATGATCTTTAGAATACCAAAATCGTGGGAGACCTTCAACAAGTTTGAATCGTGCAAGGTTGGTTATGGTTTGAAAGTTTAGATGTGAGAGACGACGGTACCATAGCCAGGATATTGTAGATGTTGCCTTAGAAAGTAGACAGATAGGAGATGAAGCAATCATGTCTTGCATTGAGATTGTGTAAAGACTTGATGTGCGTTGACAAGACATAAGATCGTTTCCTTGTAGATCACGAATGAAACAAGTTTTCTCCCTAACAGCAACTTCCAAATCTCCATCACAGATATGACCGACTGAAAAGAGATTGTGACCGAGTCCTTCCACATAATAAACTCTGCTAATTTTGATGTTCTCATTGATGTAATCTTCGAAGCCCATGATAGCCGCGAAGTGATCATTCCCGAATCTGACAGTGCCAATGAACTTTGAAACAAAGTTTGATAACAGTTTAAGATTGACTGTCATGTGTCGGGAACATCCGCTATCAACAACCCAGAGGATGATTTGTATCACCTGCATTACACACAGACGACACAGATGGAATAGAAGTAGATGTGGAACCCGAAGACTTAGAGGTTTCCTATGCAGTTATAGTTGAAACACACACGTTTATGATTTTAGGTATCCATTTAAAGCCAAGTGTATTATGTAACCATTTCTGCCATCTCCAACTAGTCTTAGCTTTGGTCTTAGTGAATGCACTAGGTGATAAGTTCTTCCTAGGAGGTGAAGTGGGTTCTATGGGTACATCAATGATTAAAGCATGAGCACTAGAAGGCGGTTTACCTAGCACAGACTTAGAAGCATTAGTGGCCTAGAGGTATTCCGTTTTCTATTGTTCCGCTTACGAGATAAGATAGAAGGAGCAACACATTTATCATGACACCCAGAAAACATGCTCTTAAGACAACCAACACAAGAAGCTTCAAACATAACATTTAAAGTACTTAAAGGTTCAGCATTCGTTACATCACTTTTTCCATTACATTTGTCAGACGCAATATCTAAAGTGGGAGTAACATGAGTTTTATTCAAAGTCCTAAGGTGTTCTTCTACTTCAGAGGTCTTTATTGTTCTTTTCTTACGTCGCAACTTCCTATTCTTCCTTGTGGTGCTCTTAAGCTGTGAAGTGCTAGCGTTGGGAAAAGAGGCAACTATTCTTGTTTCAGTAGAGGGAAGCACATTAGATTCTTGTGATGTGTTATTTGGCAGTCTAAGAATTCCTAGTGCAATTACTTTAGTGTTACTATCCCTATCTTGCTTAATTTTCACTAACTCGGCTTTTAGATCATGGATAGTGTGTAACAAATCTTGATTTTCAGAGCGAGTGTTTCCATTTTGTCGTAAAATATCTTTGGTATATGCAAGATGATCATCAAGATCTGTTGACGCTTGAGCACGAGTCTTTTTGAGTAAATCAAATATGACACCATATTCTGTTTTAACTTTTAAAATTTCTTGTTCATATTTTGAAATTTGACACTTCAAAGACACGTTTTGATCATCCAGTTTCTCAAGTTTTGGATTAATAGTTTTTGTGTGCAACTGGTTGATTTTGTTTTGCAAAGCGAGTTCTCGATTTTGACAATCTTTTTGACACCATTAAATACGACGTTTTGCATTCGAAATCTCGTTTAACAATCGCTCATTTTCGACTTTTAAAGACTTGATTTGTGTTACATTATCGGTATTCTCAACATTTTCAACAGAATCAACAGAATCAGCAGTGATATAATCAAATGCATCAGCAACAGTATGTAGTAACACAACATTTATGGTATCAGCACAGATAACATCTTCCAAGATTCGATCAACATCTTTTCTTAACATTTTCTTTTTACGTTTAGAATTTGAAATCGATGTTTCTGTATTCTCAAAAACTCTTTTCATAAGTCCAAGCTCCTTGTGAAAATCCCTTTCCCAATATATTGCACACATTTTCAAATTTCGGACATGAGGTAAAATTCTTTTCTGAAAAATATCTCTTTGTGCTCGCGCATGAGGCGATTGAAAATGTTCAACTTTTATTTAAGAAATGATTTCTATTTCACGTTCCTAAAGTTTGATGTCCGATAAGAATGTTTCAAAATATTTAAGAATTTGACATTGTTCTTATATTGTTTTTACTTCACTGAGTGAAGGTAAAGGAACATTAATTTGTGCAGTATTGGGTTCGGGACCAACATTAGAAGACTCAGAAGTAGGTGTGATAACCCAAGGTGTGTTAGAATTATCCTGTTGTGTGACAAAAGTAACGGCTTTTGAATAGTTAAATGGTTTGTTATAAACAACATTTTCCATTTTTGACCGACTCTCATCATCTGCATCTAATTCCTTCATGCGATTATATTCAACAACACTCATAATGGAATCATCAATTCTATGTTCTGCACTGTAAACTTGAGGATTTGGTTTGAATGCTCTATGTGAAAACTTAGGTTTGTAATCAGCAAGATTCGGTCCATATCCGTTTGGATTTGGTTTAAAGGTAAACTTTTGAATAGTTGTGATTGACTCACCATGTTTGTAAACAACATTTCGAAACTCTTTGATTTTGTTTTGTAAGTCGACAATTTCTTCAAGATAGTCATCTATTTGTTTCCTGGAATGCTTTTTGTACTCACAAAACTGTTTTTGACAAGTTAGCAACTCAGACTTGGCTTTTTGAGTTTCCGAAGTGAGAGCGTTAAGTTGTTGTTTATGATCATATTTCAGTTGTTCTATTTGAGACAACAAAGCATTCTTGGATGCAACTAGATCACAGATATGTTTTTCCAAAGATTTTTCATTTTGGTATGATTTAGCAAATGCGGCTTCAAAACCTTTTTCACGTTTTTCTTTAGTTTGAAAAATGTTGAGTTGGAATTTTAAGCATTCATTATCCTTAGTCAGCAGTGTATTTTTTTTCTTTTATTTTAGCATTAATCTCTTTGCACATATTTAATTGAGTCTCAAAGAAGGTGATGAGCCCGGGATCTGGATTAGACAAAGATTCATTTTGTTCAATCAGAGACTCCACATAGTTATCATTTAGGTTCTCAAATGAAACCACGGGGTCAATTTGATTGTCAAAGGTAACCGTGAGGTCATCTTGATCGTCAAATGTGACAACGGGATCCATTTGATTTTCTTCGTGATGAGATGTGGAGGGTTCATGTTGAACACTCTAAATCTCGTCAGATGCAGATTCCAGTAGAGATATCAGATCATTAATGAGAATAGTTTGATCCGGTACCTGAGACAAGCCGTCAGTGTCATACACTGGGCCTGTGTCACTCATATGGAGTTCTTGCATGTTTGCCATTAACGTCACTGCTACATTAGCCTGCATGTCCTCCATGTCATCATCAGAATCTGCATTTGCCATGAAGCTTTGTTCCTTGTTGGTAAGAGTTCCACCAGCTTCATCCTTGAGTGCCAAGAGTAAAGCCTCTTTGTGATAAGCGCTGCCTCTTGTCCTCGGCTTTGGGCATGCATTAGCCAGATGACCCCTTCTCATTACAGTTATAACAATGAAGACCATTAACCCCAGTTTGAGCATTACCCTGTTCAACCACTTGAGCCCGTTGTTATGGAGCACCCATGTTAATCCTTCCATTAGCATTAAACCCTTGACCACTACCCATCTGATGAATATTACCACGATTCTGAACTTCAACACGTCCATTGTTAACAACAACTTGATTCCTTGTGTTTGATGAGGTACGAATGCGATTGGTGGATTTGTTAGAGTAACGACCGAAGGCTCTTGCAATCATGACAAATCCTTGTTGCAATGCATCGAAAGCTTCTGCATCCTCATTAGATTCACTGTATAGTGCTTGATCATTGTTGTTGTTGTATGGAACCAATTGAGTTTCATGTGATTGTTGTTGCTGTGAGGGATCGTATGGTGTGATCTGAGCAGTTGGTTGTGGAGGATTTGTGAAGACAGTTTGTAAGGTTGGAAATTGAGGATAACATGCTTGAGCCCACAAAGCGAGAGTTTGATTATCCGGGAGTGAAGGCGAAACAGGAGCTCCACGGATGATTCGTTCTCTGTCAACTTCCTTTTGGTGGGGTTTCAAATAGTCATACAACAATCCGTATGTAGCATGATGAAGATTCTTTGCTTGACGGATGAAAATAACATACTTTTCCCAATCAGGACCAAGACTACTAAGGAACTTAGTGTTGACTGCAATTCTTGGCATAATGATGTTATGTTTTTCTAAGTCATTGATGATATCTGAGAATCGATGATGATATGACTCTAATGTCTCTCCTGGTTCAATCATGAAGTGTTCATATGCTAAGTAGATTTTGGATTCCATGTCTTCTTGAATGAGTTTTGTGCCTTCCATTAGAAGATGAATGTGCTCCCACATTGCTTTAGTAGTCTTCTGAGCATCAACCCTACGAAGTATCGGATTGGGTAATCCCAAAAGGATGTATTACATTGCAAGTTCATCTGCTTCTAAGTGTAGAAGTTGGTCAGTAGTAATTTGATCAAGACCGACAACGTTGGTGATATCATCTCTTGGTGGATTAGCATTCGGATCTCCGGGTACAGTGATAGAAGGCATCTGAAATGGTCCTTCAAGGATGACCTTCTTCAAGAACTTTCCATGTGGCTTCTTTAGATCACAAAACCTAAATAACCGTATCACCCATTGATCGTAGTTACCGGGAGTGAGCATTGGAGATCTATCAAGTGATCCAGCTTCATGAATGGATTGTTGGCTGCTTAAAGCTTCACACATCTTTGCAAACCAAGACGGTTCCTTCATAGCATACTTGGATGGATGCTGATTTTGAAAGTTTGTATAAGGTTGTACTTGTAGACTAAGTGGTGGTTGAATCATTTGTGGTGGAATTGCTCCTTGAGGAAATTTTTGTTGAAATTGTTGCATTTGTTGTGGTGATGGTGGAGGATATTGTTGATAGAGTTGTTGTTGTTGAGGATACATATGAGGAAAGTAGCTAGAGTATGGTGGTTGAGACATCTTGAAACTTGTGATGATGATGGATCTTTGTAGTCGAATGAAACTTTGTTGATGAAGTAACCTTATGCGTAGAAACCAGCTTAAGCGTAGAGAGTACCTTATGCATAGAAAACCAACTTACGCGTAACAATAGAACTTACGCGTAGGAATAGCTTACACGTAGACTTGAGAAAAAAAACTTAACTTAGGCGTAAACCAAAGGCTTAGTAGTTGAATCCTTATGTGTAATATTAGCTTATGCATAAGACAGGCTTAGGCGTAAAGAATTCTACGTGTAAGATCTGACTTATGCGTAAAACTAGGGTTTTGCCCAAAAATCCTTTACACTTATACCAGTGTAAAAGATATCCAAAGTCGAAGTGTTTTCAGGCTTATCCAAGCAAGAAAACACTGAGTAAACCAATAGCACTGAAGATCAAACGATGAAGAGCTTACGCGTAGACTTTGAATGCTTACGAGTAAAACTAGGGTTTTACTATGCGTAGGAATTACCAATCTTGACCAAAACTAATTTTTAAGCGCAAAAATGTTTAGAAAACCTGATTTTTTAATGAAGTAGCTTCAAAATCACCAAAATAACAAGAAAGTTGAAAACTTGATGATCTAACACACTTTTTCACCTTATGCGTAGAAACTACTATAAGAACAAAACCAAGCTTAAACACAATGATACACACGTAAAGTATGAAACTTTTTTCCAAAAACTGAAACTTTAACACTAAATAAACCTAGAACCACAAGAATCTTGAATTTTTGAGTGTAAAAATTAAAGCTTTTAAGCGTTTGAAAAGGTTAAGCACAAAACCCACGCGTATAGTAGTAAAACTTCAAAAACACAAAGTGTTTCACCCAACTAGATGGCTCTGATACCACTGTTAGGTCACCATATTGTAACACAAGCATCAATATGTTAGAAAGATAGATAAGATGATCGGATGAACACTTAACAAAGTCACACGAATAGAAATGAAGAAAGGTTATGCGTAAAGTGATATTAAAAGTGAACAACCAACCTTCAAATGAAGGTTTACAACATTATTTATAAGGAAGGAACTAGGGCAACACACTAGTTCTCTTCCTTTCCTTATTGGGCTTGGGCCAAGGCTTATGGGCTTTCAACATAAGCCTTGTCATTTATACTAACATAAAAGCCTAATAAAGAAATCTATTACATGTTAATTACAAACACTTGAAATATAGTTTAGGAGTGATTCCAACATTCTCTGACAATGATGTAAACAGTGAAATTTGGCAAACCAAAAAGATGTATTTTAGAGTTTACTCTTTATAGAACAACTGAACAAACTGAGTGAAATATTATGATCAATCATACCAGGGTAAGTATATATATAATGATTAGCATAGTGATAACCAGTTTTTTTTGCTTACAAGTGATATGGAACTTAATAGATGTATAAATTATACCTACATGTTAGCAAACAAACGATACGTTCTAGCATCTAGGATAATTTGTTGTACTGATGCTACCGCCCCTATCAATGAGAGCCCCATTGAGGAAACACCAGTAACCGTGTTCACCCAAAAGATCAAGCCCTTTTTGGATGGCTTGAATGTTAAGTTGTAAAAGACCATGGGCAATATGAAGTCCAATGGTATGCTACCAAATGAACCAAACAGTGCCATTATATCTCCAAAGAAAGGCAACATTGCTGCAAAAGTAGTTGTGATAATCAGAGATAATGATCTTGTTATTAGTCGAGGCACAAAGTTTCTTAGTGAGAGTTGACCCTTTTCGGGATTTGCAAATTTGTGCTCTAAAACCACGTTTGATGGTTGCAAGTAAGCCTGTTTTTGACAAAAATCGGTGACATTTCAATGTTAGCAAAAGAAATGAAGATCTCCAACAACGACAGATTAAGCCAACTTTCATAACAAAAAGAGGTCTTAAAACTATATGAACAAATTGTTGTCGAAAGCCCAATAGCTAGAAATTATTTTGACACGAGAAGTTATCATAACACGAGAAATATATAATTTGATAATTTTACCTTGGAAATGTGAGAAACTTACCAAACTACAAGCAGCGACTTGCGAAACGGTGAAGCCATTGGTCATAAAAAGGAACCATTTGGGCAACAATGGATTAGAACCCACTATAAAATTTTGAAGAACAGAACTGTCTACTTGGTTACCGAAGGCCCAATAACCAAAAACCCCAACACTAAAATAGCATGAGATTACAACTGTATAACACACCAATAGCCCTTTGAGCATTTTACCCTTCATTGGCTCTGCTATTGTTGCCTGTTTTAAGTAATATATATCAGAAATTACGGGTTCATCAATAAGAAACATACACAATTACAAGCAACTTGTAAACATTTGACCCATTTGACTTGCTTCCCTTTTGGCTAAGTTTCTTTATTGTACTGATTTTACCCCTTAAATTTAGACTTAAAACTATAGATAACTCATTTGTGCATGACTTGACATCACCTTGGATGGGGTTCCGTAATCACGAGGTTATCTTGGAAAACAAAGACGGTGATGAACAGTCAACACAATTTTCAGTGGCAGGCATGCCTGATTCAGTTTCCAAGTGTCAGAAGTCGGCGGATACAATTATGGAGGGATCTATAGGTCCGGATTCAAAATTTAAAGTTCATGGGCCAGTATTAGAAAATGTCTTATTAAGTCCTGAAGTTGGGCCAGCTACCAAACATGATAATGGGCTTTTTATGGGTACTGAAAGTCTGCCCAATAATGAAAAGGTCAATGGATCAAATAAGAAAAAGCCTTCCAAGTATAAGAAAGTTTACAGCAGACGTTGTAACCTTAAGGTTTTCCAGAAAGATGCTGGAAAAAAAATTAGAACAAAGAGGTGTTTTCGCTCAATGAAGCTCAAGGATGTGATTCAATTGATGGGGGATTTAAAGAAGAAGAAGGTAAACGATATCTCAGAGGGTATTAGGATGCCATCAAGAAGTGAATTGGGTGTTTTAGATTCTGAGTCAAACCTTAATCGAATTCATCTCAGAAATCAAAACTTGCCATATGTTTCTGAAGATTCTGATGATTCAGGATCAAAAGAGGTTTCTGAGGAAGTGAATCAAACGTTGGCTGTTGGTAACTCAATTGGGTTTTCAATGAAAAATGCATCAAAAGAGGTAAGACACCATCTTATTCCCAAAGAATTTATTGTCACTAAATGCATGTGGAATCAAGAATAGTGTAAAGAAAAGTTGGATAAAGGAGATTAGGTGTAATTTAAAAGTTAATAATTTGGGAATGTTAGTTTTATGGATATAAATTAGTAGTTATGAGTTAGGATCGAACTCGAGACCACAGGATTGCACGCTTTACGTATGAGAATTAAAGTTAATAATTAAATGTAAAATGTTATATTTATTTATTAATTACACGAAATATATAACGGACGTTAAGTTAATTAAGTGTAATGGACTAACGATCGTTAAATATTAAATGGAAGGACTAGATGTGAAATTACAGATCGAGAAGGTTCTAGAAACCTTGGGTATTGCCTTAAACGATCGGCTATGGGTTTCCTAAACCCAATCCATGTCTAACTTGGTCACCAAGTTACTTTGGGTATAAATACAAGGCCTAGGGTCTTAGTTTTTTTATCTCTTGTACTCACAACCTAAAAACCAAAAAGTGTTTGTGTGTTTTTGTGTTGAAACTGATCGTACAACCCCTAAGGGTGTCGATCACCTTGTTTTTCCAAAATAAATATTCTTGTGAGATTAAAACTAGCATTACTTTAATTTGATTTAGTACGTGTGTACAAGAACGTGGTACTAACATACTTTTGTTGTATCTTGGATTGAATTACAAAAAGGTAAGGGGTAATTCTTATAATCCTATAAACCCTAATTAGGGTTCATCACTTGCTAGTTTTGTGGAATTGATTCTTGTTCGGCTAGTATAAAAAAGGTACGCATACTTAATGTTTATGTTAGTTAATTATTCATTATACGTTCCTATACGCTTCTGCATGTTTCTTTGATGTTTTATGTGTTTTATATATGACTGTCATGTTATATAATTTCAACAGTGGCATCACAACTCTTGTTTAATGAGTAATTAATTACTAAACACGAAAAATACGAATATTGTATGTTGTTTGATATGATTGTTCTAGGGTTTTGGTTATGATTATGTAAACCCTAATTTTAGGGTTAGGGCTTTTGCCCTAATTTAGTTTTTAAAAATTTTTTTTGATCGACCAAAATTTTTTTATGGGTTGATACCCTAAATTTTTTTAGTCGATTTCTTTAATTTTTTTTTAGGGTTTATATTAATTGTTATGTTATCTATATCGAAACCTAGAATTAATATATTTGTTACGTGATAAATTCATGAATAAAGTGTTATGTGACATGTAAATGTATGCGACCTTGTGAGAACGTGAATAAATTGTTATGTTAAATCCAAGAAAACGTGTGATAAGGATTTATAAGGTACACTTTTGAGGGGTCATTTAAGCCCTTAATCGACCACTTTTATATCCATTACTGCTTAATTTCGTTCCTTTTCACTTTCTAGGTCTCTTGAAGGCAAATTGCTGGAATGACACTTATTCGAACGAAAAGGCGCGAATATATGAAGAAAATGGTCAAAGTCAAGAATCAAGACACTCAAGCTGCTAGAACAGAAGGTGACAGCGTCACAGCCTAATGGCGACGCTGTCGCAACGCACTTTGAGACGACTCAGAAAGCAAATTGCTACTTTGCACTTGACGGCATCAGGTTTTAAAGAGTAGGGCGTCACAACTCAGACGGCCTAGATTTGGATCCCGACGGCGTCAGAAGATGAAGCCGACTGCGTCACAACCATAAGGTGACGCCAGCACGAAGTTGACGTGGCCAAGACGAAAACCTAATGGCGGCGATCTGACGGCGTCACATCTAAAGAGTGACGCCGTCGCATATTGTAACTCTATATATAGAATTTGAATTTTCAGTATTTAGGGAGGTAGTTTTGTGGAGTAAAACCTAAACCGAACTTTGGCTGTCTTGGGCAGTATCTTAGGGTTCCATACCCTATTTTACAACAAGATAAGTGATTTACTTCATTAATTGAATTATGTCTTCAATTGTTTGTGTGTATGCTTGCATGTTTTCCATGTCCGGCTAATTTATTTGTGTGTTTGCTTAGATCTATGAAACCTAGGTATTGAATATTGATTGGTTGTCTCTTATCTTAATTGTGATTGACCTAGTATTGCGATAGGCCATTCGTTGTGTTTTTAATGCTTGAGTAATCTTTGTGAACATTAGTTTATAATCACCTAGAGTTATTTTAGTCTAAACATCCAAAGGTAACCTTAGAGTTAGTTTATGAATCCTATAGATTTCGTAGGCAATAACCTTAAGGTAGTCTCAAAGAGTTAGGGAAAAACGCATACCCTACGACCATCAATAGGAGATAACTAAGGAGTAATAGCATCTAAGTAAACACATCTTTAAACTATCATACGAGCACACAACAATAGATATAGACTACACTCACCTTAGCTTAGTTAAATTAGATAAGTAGAGTAATCGGTAGAAGTACCACCCCCCAAATCCAAACCCCGAGATCGTACCTTTAATTTTCAAAAAAAAAATATAAAAGAGATAAAAAAATAATCTTCCTCCACCTCAACCTTAGCGTAGTAATTTCTCACTAGCATTCCTATTCCCCTAGATAACGATATCAATCCCGAGGCTTACCCTAATACTACACTACAACGATTAGGTTCATTGCCTAGGTGGTTGAAAAACTTTCTCGAAGAAAAGGAAGTTTCCTTTGACCCCGAACGCGCGTTGTACACGTATCAAGTTTTTGGCGTCGCTGCCGGGGAATAGAATAGCTAGTTAGATTTCCACCTCATTTAGGTTTCCTTGCTTGATTCCTATCAAGTAAGCTTTTTTTCCCATTTTTAGCTTCCTTGTAGTCTATCCCCCTTCTTCGTGACCTTTGTTAGTAATCCCATCACTTTTCATCATGAAGGTGATAATCAACCACCACTCAAAAACCCACCACCAAATAAATCACTTTCACTCAAACCCCAACCCAATGACCAACACACCCGCCGAAGCCGTTATGTGAGTAGAAACAACAACCTTCAAGATTTTCAAAAGGTATTTGACAGTACAATTAGGGATGCTGTTGAGAAAGTGGTTAGCGCCTCTGTTGTTGGCTCCATGATCAGCAGTAATTCGGATAATAGCTTAGTGGATAAAAATGTGAATGAGGAGGACAATGCTTATTTCAATCTTTACCCCACTAAGGAAGAGCTTTGTTACCATCAATACATAATCGATAATCCTCGATCACCCATCATTAGGATATGTCCAAAGATTAGGAGAGGAAATCCTTGGAACCTTAATATCCCTTGTATGATTGGATATAGGAATGTCGAGCATGCTTACATAGATACGGAATCTCCCATTAATGTGATGTCATCAGCTGTTTACAATGACATTATGAATGAGCGACTTAAGATTAGGAGAGACCCTAAGTATCCGGGTGGGGTTTGCAACTTTGTGGGAAGAGTCTAAAGATGTACACATCTTTATAGGGAATTTCACCTACTTAGTTGATTTTGTGGTCCTAGAAGACATCGGGTGTGTCATTGACTATAGCTTATCCCAAGTAGTGGTAGGAAGACCGTTTGTTGAAACATCTAAAATGAGCCATAACAAGTATGAAGGAACGGTTAGGTTTAAGGAAGGGAACGATGAGATCACTTATAGGTAGCCTTGGAAGACGAATGGATATGGCCCTTTATCCCTTTTCGAACGAGACAACATTAGAGCTTTTGAGGAAAAAAGTGAAGACGATGTTGAAAAATGTTTGAACTTCATGTGGGAGAAAATGAGACTTTATTATAAGGATTGCTTGACCCTAGGGCCTAGGTATAGAGTCGATGAAAATTTTGTCAATTTGATAGAATTTTCATTGAGAATGAAAAATGAGACCACGTAGGGGCACGACTTCGAGTCTAGCTACAAGACTCATAAATAAAGAAAAGCGCTTCGTGGGAGGCAACCCATGCTTAATTGTTTACTTGTTGTGTGTCGTATATCTTTTATTGATTGTTTATTCTCATGTTTGAATTTGTAAAATGCTTAATTTTGTCTCTAACCTCGTCTTAATTACATATAAAGGTATTTTACAAAAGGGATAAGTGTAGGGAGGATTACACATGTTTTCAAAAAGAACGTGAACATGAGAATTATGATTACTAAAAAGATATACATGTGTGTTTGTTTGAGTCAAATTCTTGTATCGAGTCATACTGGATGTTTTGCAGGAAATTTTTCCAGATTCTAAAGATAAATTTTCCTGAATTTTTTCCAGAAAATCTCAGACCAGTTTCTGTCAGGATAACCTGACGGCGTCAGGGTCGCAATCTGACGGCGTCAAGAGGAGTAGAAACAGCTTCTAACTTTTTCTCGTTTTCTGTGCTACTTATAAATTTTTGGAATTTCTCAGGTCTTAATTTTCCAAAAAATCTGTAAACATCCATTCCACAAGCATTATATCCTAGTTTAGTAGAGTCATATATATATATTGTTACCGCCGATTTTACAGGAAGGTTTTGTTTGTTTTCTTCAAGTGTGCAGGTTTTATTTATCAAGAAGAAGATACATAAGATTGGATGGAGCTTTTCACGCATACATTCTTCTTGTAGTAGAATTTAACCACTACTTCACATGGATCCTACCGAGCTAATCAGGAGAGTATTAGTTTCTTTCGTTTTTAATTACCTTCCATTATCATAACTTTGATACTTTCGGGGAACATTGGGGACAATGTTCAGTTTAAGTGTAGGGAGGGAAAATAAAACGGGAACTTTGAAACTATGCTTACCCTTGACTATTTGCCTTGTCCAATATCATTTGTGTAATAAACCATGAGAAATATCGGTTAGGGTAATTTTAGCACCAAATTTAAAATTTTTCATGACATGTAGGAGTGGGCCATTAGTCTTAATAAAGTGTCTCATGGATAGGAAGTTATATGACTATCACAAAACCCTTTACCACTTAAATTTCACCCAAAATGTGAGGATCACCCTTAGATTTTTAGGAATTAAAGCATTCCACTTTAATGCTTCGACAGTGTACCGGTAGTATAATAGATTTTAGAACTTGTTTTGTGATGCATTCAGAGATCGCTAGTGAGACTACATTTGTGTAGTTAGGAATAACTAAATGATAAGAGGCATTAGGATAACCCTTGTTTGATACCCGTATTATAATTACTTCTTCCACATCGGTTGAGTAATTCCCCCACACCCTTGCGTTGTACTCATCTTTAGTACACGATACCCCTAGTTAACCCCTCAGAGCCTATCCTTTTCGCGGTTCTCGTGATGTTTCGGTTTTCCAGAATATCAATGAAGAGCATTGTTTACAATCCACCCCCAAATGTACACCCAAATCGCTTTATCCTACCTTGTATGCACTCACTTTTAGTGCATTATTGTTATCATACTTAACCCTTAGTTCAATTATCTAGTTGCTTTCATAAGTTGCTAAGTCGAGTCATATCCTTTGTACACAGTTTTGGGACGATTGGGACTCATGAGAAAAGTTAAATTTTATGAAGTGACGGGAAGGAACATTAAATTCAAATTTCCTTTATTTACGTAATAATGTGCTCCAAGTGTTTTGATCTTTTCAATTCGGGTCAATTTAGTGTTAGAGTAATAAAAACTCAAGTGTAGGGATGTGCCTATAAATCCCTATTATTTTGATGTTATCGTAGAGGATGGTAGAGTAAAAGTGTATGAAAAAAAAATCAAAAAAAATAGAAAAAAAGAGAAAAAAAAAATAGTGTTAAAAAAAAACAAAACAAAACAAACATACGAGCTACTATCCTACATCTATCTTTAAATGTATGTTTGTTTGTTTCAATTTATCTAGAGTTTATAGTGTCGAGTCTTGGCTTAGTAACGCCATTCTTCTCATGCTTGTAACATAAAGATTTTTGACTTGCCACCACTAAATCGCCTATCCCACCAAACCCTTTGTGTTAGGATTTAGTAAATCCAGTAGTTAAAGTGTCGGTCACCTCAAGTATATATACTCGTTAGAAAGCTCGTAGTCGTAGTCATTTAAGGAAAGTAAGTAGATTTACTTAGTAACACCGTGGAGGACGGACGGGTCTTTACCCACTGTATGCCTGATCCACAGCCTAAAGGAGGCGTCCTATGTTTGTACCTATAAATACCCTTTGCCCTCCAAGGCAAAGGGTTGGATCTTTCATAATTTATTTTTCTTTGTCTCACTAAGGTTCCCATTCTCTCCCACTTTCTCTCTCTAAACTATAAACCTTACGCCCCATCTTGTGCTTATGATGTGTTTGTGAAAACCAAGATGCTACAAATGGTATCAGAGCCAGGTTTGATCATCCATCTTTCGTGTTCTTGGTTTTATAGTTTTGTTGGGTTTAAGTTTTTGAATATACGCGTGGGTTTATTTGTTTATGCGGTGGGTTTGTTTGCTTATACGCATACGTGATTTGGAAAGCTTAAAGCTTCAATTTTTACACTTTAAAACTCAAGATTCTTATGGGTTACGGTTTATTGAGTGTTAAAATTTCAGTTTTTCACAAAAAGTTTCAATCTTTACATGTTTTTATAAGTTGTTAAGCAACGTTTGGTTTGGGTGTACTTTATTTCGCATAAAGATAAAAGGTGGTTTGGATCTTCAAGTTTTAAACTTTATTGTTGTTTTGGTGTTTTTGATGTTGTTTCATCATTAATATTGGGATTACATAACGTTGTTGGGCATAAAAATACAATTTTGGTGATTTTGGTACTTCTTACGCATAAGAAAACCCTAAACTTACGCGTAAGGTGTTCTTCACGTGATCTTCGAATATGTTGGTGTATTCAGTGTTTTCTTGCTTGGATAAGCCTAAAAATACTTCGACTTTGGATATCTTTTACACTGGAATAAGTGTAAAGGATTTTTGGTTAAAACCCTAACTTTACGCCTAAGCATAAAAGCTTACGAGTAAATTCTTACGCCTAAGCTCTTTCTACACATAAGCTTGTCTTACGCCTAAAGAAATCTTACGCATAAGGTTCGTACTACTAAGCCTTTGGTTTACGCTTAAACTTAAGTTTTTTCTTAAAGTCTACGCGTAAGCTATTGTCTACGTATAAGCTATCGTTACGCGTAAGCTATTGTCTACGCCTAAGCTATCTTTACGCGTAAGCTATTGTCTACGCCTAAGCTATCTTTACGCGTAAGCTGTTAACTACGCATAAGCTATCTTTAAGCCTAAGCTGTTGTCTACGCGTAAGCTTGTGTTCTACGCCTAAGTGTATGAGTTTTACGGTTTCTCTCTTGGTTTTGTAAAATCCCGTGAAAGAATCTATTTCCCGGTTAAATCAAGGATTTGTAAAATCCCGTAGAATTTAAACATGTCTTCCGTTGCTGATGACGTGCAAGCTGCAGGTTCTGATACTCGTCATCCCATGCTTGATAGAACCGACTATGACTCTTGGTCTCAAAGAATCAGACTATACTGCTTAGGAAAGGAAAATGGGGTTAACATCCTTAAGTCAATTGATGAAGGGCCATATCAAGTTGAGACTACCAGAGACATACTGGAAACTGCTGCTGATGGTTCTGTGATATTAGGACTGGATAGACCAAAGACATATGATGAACTTACTGATAAGGAGAAGAAGAGATACGATGTAGACATCAGAGCTTCAAACATTATACTCCAAGGTCTACCTAAAGACATCTACAAGCTGATCAACCACAACACTGAAGCTAAAGTTGTTTGGGACAATGTTAAGATGCTTCTATCTGGTTCTGAACTGACTCAAGAAGATAGAGAGTCTCAGCCATATGATGACTTTGAGAACTACAAAATGATACCAGGGGAAAGTGTAACTGAATATCATGTCAGACTTCACAAGCTTGTGAATGACATGCGAAATATCAAAATGACAATGCCAAATATCCAGCTAAATTCCAAGTTTGTGAACAACATGAATCCCGAATGGCACAAATTTGTCACAGCAGTCAAACTTAACAAAGGATTGAAGAACACCAACTATGAGCAATTGTATGCTTATTTACTTCAAAATGAGAAACATGCTGCATTTGAGTGAATGATCATGGAAAAGTTCAAGACCAATGCTGGAGAAGCAAGCCCTTCAAATGATTCAACTGCATTCTACACTAATGTAGGGATTACTACCAAAGCATCACAAGTCATACCCACTAAAAATGGTAACCACAAGCTCATTCCTGATCCAGGATATAAGCCTCTTGATTCTAACGTAGTCATGGAACACTTTATCAATCAAGTGGCTCTTATGGTCAAGCAAAACTTGATTCTCACCCCACACACCAACAATCATCTCAGAACTGCGTCAAATCTTCACAATCATGCTACTATGAAAGACGGAAAGATAGTGGTGCAAAATGTGTAGGGAAGGCAGAATGCTTACCTTCCACACAATGAACAAGGGAATGTAGGTGCTGGTTATGGGAATGCTGGTGTTGGTGGTGGATATGTGGGAAATCAGAATCGTGGAAGGAATATGGCTCAGGGTCAAGGAAAACCAATCAAGTGCTACAACTGTGGTGGAGAAGGGCACATAGCTAGGTACTGCACTCAACCAAAACATCCTCAAAATGCAGAATACTTCAGGGACAAGATGTTACTGGTTCAAGCACAAGATAACGGAGCAATGTTGAATGAAGATGAGTTGTTGTTCTTGACTGATGGGAATGCTAAAACATACGATGCTGATGTGGACGAACAACCTGTGCATGGTGCTGCTCAGAACAATCCCAACGACTTTCAAGTTGCAGACTGTGATGCATTTGACTCGGACGTTGATGATGAACCATATGCACAGACTATATTCATGGCTAATATCTCTCCAATGGTCCCTTCACCTCAACGGGCCAGTCCCTCCAAGGAATCCATCATATCAAAGGTATTGAAATTATATGATGTGGTTGATAAGCAAAAGATTCACCATGAAGTACAATCTAATGAAGTCATTGAATCAGATATTGAAAACATGGGAAATAGCAATGTTGTCCCATATGAACAATATGTGAAGCAATATGACAATCTTATTGTACCAAGTGATGAATCTTCTGCGATTAACAATGAATACATGTCTGATGAATTCACTGCTTATGTGCCTGATGATTCCTTGACCACTGAACTCAATACCTATAAGGATCAAGTTTCCATATATGAACAGCGTACTAAGTTTGAACTGACCACTCATGAGCAGGAGATGGATATCCAAATGCGTACACTTATCAGAAAAAGAAATTTTAGGGAAGAAGTATTAAAACAAGAGTTAAATTCCTTACAAGAAAAGCTTAATAAAACTGCTAAGCAAAAACAAGAACTTCAAGAAAATATGAAAGTGCTTAAGCAGGAATTCAATACTAAGGAATCAAAACTTTTAAATGAATTTTCCAACCTAAAAACTTTGAAAAACAAACTTGAAAACAAGTTGTACGTACAAGGAAATACCCTTCAGATTGCTCACGTGGTTACTAAGCATAGAGTCTTAAGCGATAAGCATATTATTCCCCTTATAGAGGAACCCAATCCTGAGTATGGTAAAATAGCAAAAGCTGCTCAAAAGTTGTCTATGATGGTGATGAGATACTCAAGCCTAGACAAAAACCTACATGCATTGAGTGCACTGAGGAAGATAGAAAATTAGAAGATGCCACTAAAGAAAAATTGAACGATAAGCTTAAAGATCCCTGGTGCATTAAATGTAACATCACTTTTAAGTCCCATGATTACACTAAGGAAAATTGGATCTCTTTGAACAAGTTTAAGCCTCAAACCCTATTAACGCCTGAACAAGTGTTCTGGAAAAAGGATATGGATAAGCAAAAAGCAGATAACCTTGTTGAAAAGAATCCCCCCCTGTAGGAAATTATCTCCAGCAACTGTGTATCCTCCAAATACACCAATGCATTTAGTGCCTAGATCACTTCCCACTAATAGCAAGACCTTAATTAGCCTTTATGTAGTTTACCAACTATTTGCTGATTTTGAGAAAACGTGTAAAAAGAGAATCACACCTACTGGGATAACTGAAGGGGAAAGGGGTTTTGAACTAACTAAAGAATGCTATTTGACTGAGGTAATGCCTTTTTTCAAACAACTTAAAGAACAGTTTGAGAGTCTTAAAAAGGGAATGGATACAGAGATTAAAGAAATGAAAAGAATGTTTAATGATATGGAATTAGAGGTTAGTATGCATGAACGTTAGCTTAATAATAATGAGATTGAAAGAAAGAATCTGCACATCTTTTATGATAATCTAATTTCTCAATGTGTTGCTCAAGATGTGTTCTACACTGCTACAAATTCTTCTATTACTGCATCTCAATTTCATGAATTATCTGTTGCTTTGAAAGTTTCCCATGATCGTGTCATTGAGCTTGAAACAACAAATTCAAAATTGCATGACAAAATAGAACAGGATGATCATGATAACCTGGTCAAGCATTTTTCGAAAATAGAAGTTGAACATCTTGCTTTGCAATTAAAATATCAACATCTCAAAGAAACTGTTAAAACCTCAAATATCAAGACATCCTCTGATGCTCCTGAGTTTGTTGCAGTTTTTGAAATTAGCAAACGTGATGAACAAATTCAAGCTCATTACAACACGATCAAAAGATTGAAAACCCAGATCTCACAACTAAAGGGAGAAAAGTATGATGTTACTGGTTCCCGAATGCCTCCACCTTTAGATTCTCAGAATTTCCAACTTCAAAACACTATTGATAACTTGCAAAAGGAAAATGATTGTTTTAAAGCTGAAATTTCAAAAGTTAATGATCAAAACAAAGAGTTATGTGATTCATTCAAAGTTAATCATGATAAACACATTGAAAGATAACTTCTTTACTTAACGATATTGAGATTCTGAAGCGTGAGGTGAAAGGAAAATTGCCAATCCCTAACTGCAAATATTCTGTTCCTAAGGTTTCTGCTTGTGATAAGTATGCTATCGATAGGTTATATATTCCCCCGCCTATTAGGAATAATGAAATTGCACATAAAGCATATCTCTCATACCTTAAGGATAGTTTGAAGGGTCTTCGTGAGATGGTTGAAGATGAAAGAATAGAAAAACCTTTTGATAGTACTATAGCATATGCATGCATGGATGCCAAAAGATCTCAGGAACTCTTAGAGTACGTAATTGTCACAAGTCCGAAATCTAGTAATAGGCGAGATAGAATAGTTTCACCCAATTCTATGCCTAAGAATGTGACTCTTAATGTGCCTCACAAAACTTCAGATCCCAGCACTTCTAGACCACTAATGCAAAGAGTAGTATCACCAACTAATATTTCTGTTGTTCCTTCTACAGGAGTAATCAGCAACACTAAGGTTAGCGGGTCAAAGCCTTCAGGCAATACAATGCGAAATAGAATCTTGCCAGCCAAAAGTGTTGAAGAGAAGAAAGTAGAAGAACACCCTAGGAAGAATAAGTTTGAGCTGAATAAAACGAATCGTGTTGATTATAGTATTAGCTATAAGCGTACTGTTATTAATTCGAATTCTGCTGCCTTTTGCAAAACATGTAAGGAATGTTTGATTTCTGGTCTTAATCATGAATGTGTTGTGAATGAGGTAATAAATGTTGTTAATACCCTAGTCAAAAGTATAAAAAATGTTAAACAGGTTAAGGAGATCTGGAAGCCTAAAAGAAAAAGGGTTAGCAATTATTGGAAGCCTACATGAAGAAAATTTAGCAATGTGGTTTATCAATGGAAACCTACTGGCCAAAAATTCAAATTGAATAAATTTTGTCCTAAGATGTCTAGATCTATGTCCTCTAAGAAATGGAAGCCAACTGGTGGGATCATACCTTTAAGAAGTTCACACACATTAAATAGGTCCACTGCCACTACTAGTTTTGCATCCAATACTAATGAGGTCATATCTTCTATTGCTGATGTGGGTGCTCCAATACTTTATACTAACCAAACGGAACCCATTCTCTCATGGGGATCCAAATTATCCAGTTATCCATTCTTGTTTGTGTTCAAATGCAGGTCGTACAAATCGTCCTTTGGTATTTGGACTCAGGCTGCTCAAAGCATATGACTGGAGATCGCTCGCGGCTCATGAACTTCGTGAGTAAATTTATCGGGACTGTTAGATTCGGAAACGACCATTTTGGAGCAATTATGGGTTATGGAGATTATGTAGTTAGTGACAGTGTAATTTCCCGGGTATATTACGTTGAAGGTCTTGGTCATAATTTGTTTTCTGTAGGTCAATTTTGTGATTCTGATCTAGAAGTGGCCTTTAGAAAACATACTTGCTTCGTTAAAGAACTTGATGGTGTGGAACTTTTAAGAGGAACACATGGAACAAACTTATACACCATCTCTATCGAAGATATGATGAAGTCTTCTCCAATCTGCTTGCTGTCAAAGGCTTCTAAAACAAAGTCATGGTTATGGCATCGTCGTCTCAATCACTTGAACTTCGGAACCATTAATAATCTTTCTAGAAAGGACCTAGTAAGAGGCTTACCCATATTGAAATATGAGAAACATCATCTTTGTTCAGCATGCCAATTGGGAAAAAGCAAGAAATATGCCCACAAACCCAAACCTGCAAACTCTGTTATGGAAATTATTCATACCCTTCATATGGATTTGTGCGGACCAATGAGAGTGCAAACGATAAACGGGAAGAAATATGTGTTAGTCGTTGTTGATGACTACTCTCGATTTACTTGGGTTAAGTATTTGAGGACAAAGGATGAAACTTCCGACTTCATCATCAAACTTGTTAAACAATTACAGGTCCGGCTTAATAAAACAGTCAGAATCATCCGCACATATAATGGAACTGAGTTTGTCAACAAAGAACTTAGTCAGTTCTATGAAAGCATTAGGATCAGCCATCAAAGAAGTGTTCCTCGCACTCCTCAACAGAACGGTGTAGTTGAAAGACGAAATCGAACTCTTGTGGAAGCCGCTAGAACTATGCTAATTTACTCAAAGGTTCCAATGTTTCTCTGGGCTGAAGCCATTGCCACTGCTTGCTACACCCAAAATCGTTCTCTCATCCACACCTCTCATGGAAAAACTCCATACGAACTTGTCCACAATCGAAAACCTGATCTCTCTTTCCTTCGTGTGTTTGGTGCTTTGTGCTATCCAACGAATGATGGTCAAGACTTAGGTAAATTAAGAGCTAAGGCGGACATTGGAGTTTTTGTAGGCTATGCATCAAATAGGAAAGGTTACCGAATCTACAACAAAAGAACCCGAGATATCATGGAAACTATTCACGTCACGTTCGATGAGCTGTCTGAGCAAATGGCTCCTGGACAATCCAGTTCTGGACCCGCACCTCAATTTCTATCAAGGAGTCCCATTAGTTCCTCTTTTGTACAGAATCACTCCCCAGCAGTTCCATATGTACCTCCATCTGAAGAAGATTTGAAGAAACTGTTTGATCCGATGTTTGATGAATACTATGAACCTCATGAGAATCACACTTCTTCAACATCAACAGTGGTGGCTTCTGAACCAATCATCACAGAAAATCCATCTGTCTCAATGTCTCTATCTCTAGACGCGCCAGCTGCCGATCACTCATCATCATCCTCAAATCCTGAATCATCGGTTGTACATCATGGAATTGGTAATTTTGATGGAGATAATCCTTTTGCTACTCCCGAAGATGCTCCGTTTGAAAATATCTTTGCCCCTGAACCAACTCCTGAACCATCTTCATCAGGGGATCCTAACTCTGCTACTTCAGTTCCTCAACAACAACCACATGAACATCTCAGAAAATGGACACATGATCATCCATTGGACAATATTATTGGAAATCCATCTCGTCCGGTATCCACTCGTAAACAACTTGCCACAGATGCCTTATGGTGCTTCTTCAATTCTGTTTTATCAAAGATCGAACCTAAAGATGTCAAAACAGCTATGTCTGAGGACAGCTGGTTTAGCGCTATGCAAGAAGAAATCCATGAGTTTGATCGTCTTGATGTATGGGAATTAGTACCTGCTCCAGACTGTGCTATGATTATTGCTCTTAAGTGGATCTTCAAAGTGAAACTTGATGAACACGGTGATGTTCTGAAGAATAAGGCAAGACTTGTGGCTAAAGGATACCGACAAGAGGAAGGTATTGACTTTGAAGAATCATTTGCTCCAGTTGCACGTATCGATGCTATCAGAATCTTCTTGGCTAATGCTGCTAGTATGAACATGGTAGTCTATCAGATGGACGTTAAGACTGCATTTCTTAATGGAGACATGAAAGAAGTTGTATACGTCAGTCAACCAGAAGTTTTTGTGAATCCAGAGCATCCTACTTATGTCTATCGCTTGAAGAATTCCCTTTACGGTTTGAAACAAGCACCTAGGGATTGGTATGATACGCTATCGAAGTTTCTTCTATCTAATGGATTCAGCAAAGGAGCAGTTGATCCGACACTGTTCACTCGAAAGTCAGGCAACCATTTAATTCATGTTCAAATCTATGTTGATGATATTATCTTTGCCTTGACCGACCCCAATGAATGTGACCGATTTTCAAAGGAGATGTGCTCCAAATTTCAAATTTCAATGATGGGACAAATGTCATTTTTCTTGGGATTGCAAATTTCACAAAGTCCCGGAGGCATTTTTATCAATCAATCTAAATACGCAAATGAAATTTTAAAGAAATTTAGATTTAATACCAGTGACCCTATTGACACTCCTATGGTGGAGCGTACAAAACTGGATGAGGACCACTCAGGGATCATGGTAGATCAAACGAAATATCGTAGTATGATTGGATCCCTGATGTACCTCACAGCCAGTAGACCAGACATTTTGTTTGTTGTATGCATGTGTGCTAGATACCAGGCTAAGCCTACCAAAAAGCACCTTGAAGCGGTTAAACGGGTCTTTCGGTATCTCCAAGGAACCATTAACATGGGACTTTGGTACCCGAAGGACACCGGTATGTCACTAACGGCCTATGCAGATGTTGACCATGTAGGATGTCAAGATACACGTCGAAGTAAGTCAGGAGGTGCTCAATTTTTAGGTGATAAGCTTGTGAGCTGGTCTTCAAAGAAACAAATGAGCACTTCCATATCTTCTACAGAGGCTGAAGACATAGCCATGTCATCTTGTTGTGCTCAAATCTTATGGATGAGATCCCAATTATCTAACTATGGCTTTGTATTCAACAAAGTTCCTCTGTACTGTGATAACAAAAGTGTCATTGCTCTCTTCTACAACAATGTTCAACATTCAAGAGCTAAGCACATTGATATTCGACATCACTTTATCAGGGAACAAGTTGAAAATGGTGTGGTTGAACTATACTTCGTGAGGACTGAATATCAGTTAGCAGACATCTTCACCAAAGCTCTTGCTCGAGAACGTTTTGAGTTTATTCTTCCACGACTTGGCTTGAAGAGCCTTCAACCAGAAACACTCAAACGTCTTCAGGAGGAAGACGAGGAGTAAAGGTGTTCATCTCTATCTATTCTTTGTACATATCTTTTCAAAAATCAAAATACAAAAATATAAAACCAGTAAAAAGAAAATAGAAAAATATAAAAAATTTCAAAATCCATAAGAATTAGAAAATCTTGTAAAATTTCAAAAAATATTGCTTCTTTATCGTGTTCTTTTTGGGTTCGATATCATCTACGGATCTTGATTTGTCACTCAAAGAATGACACGGGTCTTTAAATGAAGGTCGATCGGAAATAAATTTTATTTTTTTATTTCATTAAAAAAAAAAAAAAAAAAAAAAAAAAAGGGATGGAGAAAAAATGATGGTTTATTGTCATTTCAGACAGTAACCCGTTTTAAAAGAAAGAACAGAGCCATGCTTAATATTAAATTTTTCAAAAATCATGCTCTGATTCTAAAAACAAATGTTTGTCACCAAAAAGACAAATGTTTCTTTCCAAATATTTTTCCTTCTAATGATTCTTCTGAAAAATATTTGTCATCTAATGAAAACAAAATTGCTTTGAAAATACCTCGGACTCTATTTTGAAAATCATCCGGGCTTATCCTTTTTCAAAATCCCTATCTATCAATCAACAACTTATGTCATTGATTGAGGGGGAGAATGATTTCAATCAAATCAATAAGAGCATTTTTCAAACAATTGGCACGTAAACGAGATAGGTCTACTTTTGGTTAATAAAAAAGAACAATGTTTTACAATGTTTTATACAATTGGTTCAAGACCTTGACTAATGTTATGTTTTCAAAAGATACTCATGCATGTTTAAACAATGGAGTTTAAAGTCTGAAAATCTGATCCTTATCAGTTGAAATGTTTTTCAAAAGCATATTTAAACCAAAAAGGATTAAAACGTGATTGATTTGTCTCAAAGTGCAGGTTCCTTCTATTATGTGCAAAACTCTTTCAAATCTTGATGCACATATTGAGGGGGAGCAATGTTATGAAAACCTCATCCTTCCCCGATATGCTTTATCTACTTGAATTGATCGGGAAGTGATGATGATCATTTAAGGCGAGAAATTGACGTGACATTTCACGGGTGGACTTCTTTATCTTTGAGACGTTGGTTGGTTGGATGCATGTCTCAAGATAACTTGTTGGGGTATTACTGTCACTTTAAGTGATTGAATGGACAATCTGGTTATAACTGGTAAGGAGTTACGTTGTAGTGCTCACAGTGTGTAACCATCACTTTAAGGAGTTACGTTGTAGTGCTCAGTGTCACACGGCGTTGTGGATTGTTCAAAAATTTAGAACAAGCAGTAAGTCACAAAGTTGGAATGTTTACTTCCTTTTCAAGTCAGTCGTATCGGGTTATCTCCATATGAGGTCATTACTATTAGCCGGTGAATTTAAAAGAGGTTCGTTTTCAGGTTGGTTTGAGAGAAAAGTGTATTGAGAGTATTTTTGCGACATATTCTCACGGATTTTTGATCAAGCTATGATGTTTGAAAATTGCATCAAGAAGGTAATACGACATGTACGCAACATTATGATGATTCCGATAGCTCGCAACCATCAGGAGGGAGAAGTTGGTATTTCATCTTCCGTGTTTGGATTACGAAGGGATTTTTGCTTAAGACTGAAGAAGGAGAAGTAGTGTGGTGTACATCGGGGTTTTTTACCAACTTGGATGCAATACTAAGTGAGTTATGTTGTTATGATGTTCCCAGAAGGACAACCATTGTACGATCAAGAGTTTACTTTCTCCGCTGCGTGTCTGAAGATTAAAGACGTGTTGGAAGAATGTTGTCGGTTCAGGAGGGAGCATAGAAAGAAAAAAGGCTCACTAGTTAGGAGGGAGTAATAACCTAACTAGACCGTTACAGTTGAAGTTCAGAGCTACAAGAAGATCAATTGCCGAGGTCATCGGAAGGGAGAACTTCAAGTTTGCCTCAGTATCTAAACTACAGAGACTCTGCACTTCAAGAAAGTCAACATTGTTCATTACTATTGTAATTTACTTTGTTTTGTATTTATAGGTCTCATTGTAACCATTCACGTGTGACGCTATCTTGGAGGGAGATTGTTAGCCTCGCTTTTTATAAAGATAACGTCACCTACGTGAATTGGACTAGATGCGTAGTATACTTTGCCCTTAGGGACTAGTATCATTTAAGTGGCAAAGTTAGAGCCTATAAATACCCCTCATGACTCTCCATGAGGGGTGAGGTGAATCATTTGGTGTATTGTATTGTGTGTGTTTCTTAATAAACCTTGTGTTTTCTCCTACCTCTCTCTAACTTTCTCTCACTAAAAAGGATGAAGATCTTCATCTTCTTCCACCAACCAAGACCTCCAAACCACATAAATCTTATGTTAATCGGTCCTGACAATTTCTAATACTTGAAGCACATGTTGAGGGGGAGCATTTCTAAAATATCAAAACAATTAAGATACAAAATGCTTTGATTATATATCATAAGTATCTTGATTGATTTTTCAAATGGTTTTCAATTGGTTTCAAGGCGGAAGAACAATACCAAAAGACCGACCAATTTTACTTTATGCATGGAGATATAAGGATGATAAGGTTAGGTATTAGTTCCCATGATCCGCCAGAACTGGAGGGATCTTCCAAGGGACAATCCACTAGATATTGTAGAGTCCTTAGGAATGTTGAATAAAAGGAGAAAAATGAGAATATGGGAAGAGTGCGGACTGAGACAGAGCTAGTACTGGAATAAACCCAACAAGGTTCTAGTTATGAAGTCTCGGTAAGCACTGAAGGGGTTGAAGAATGAAAAAGAATTGGAATGTGAAAAGGGTGAAAAGAAATAGCCCTCCAATAATTCAACCTTAGGGCAGAAACCGGGTTCAATACATATGCTACTGGTGGTTACTAAGGTAACGTCGGTATTGAAGACAAGACGTCATGGACCCAGTGACGCACTGCACTAAACTTCCCAAGCTAATCAAGTTCCTCTTAAAAGGGCTCGTTTCATTTTCACGGGGAACCTACATAATCTATCGACTTTCTCTTAGAGATTGTTGATATTGAAGAAGGAGACCCTCTCCCTAGTCTCCGGCATAGGAAACCAAATGTGCACTATTGAGTCTAGAGCCAAGAGATCATCCACAATATCTCATTAGGACACAGAATTAATGAAGACTTGCTATTTCACACAATGTGGAAAGTAAGTATATATTAAGAGTCCTACGCATTATCCTTGTGGTATTGCCAGAACATCCGAGTGATATGTTAAATATTCACAATGAAGATGGAAATCCTTCTAGAGCCAACATCAAACAAGCTCTTGGTGGGTGACATGTGAGATCTTGCAAAAGATCAAGCTTGTGACAACTGGATAGAAACGATGGGGCGATTCAATCTTGAATTAACCTTGGTCCAGGAAATAAATTGACGGATACCTTTGAAAAACCGGTCGTTGTGCTTAAAATTTCTTTTCCATAGCACATCGACTGTGTATTAATGTTTCAAAATTAAAGGGTATTTATGATTGATAATTGATTTTCCATAAAACTTTCGTTGTATTGCAAAACACTTTCTATTAAGCAATACACGATTGTTTTCAAATCATTTTCATCAATCAGTGAATCTCAATTCGCTGGTTCACTCACTCCGTGTTGTCTTCTTTGAGACGCTCCGGTTTGAGAACAGCTTAATTAGCTGCGAAACCCTGTCAAGGAGATTCCTCGGAATTCTACCTGATCACAGGCAGTACTTGTACTGATCAACGGGGAACCGTGGGCCGTGCACCTCAATTCAACTAAAGTGATCAAAGACACTTTCGTGTGTTTTATTGCTAACGGTTTTATGCAGGGACACCCGACGATTGCTGCTGATCAGAATTAAGGAGTCAATCCATTGCCGCATGCTCACACATCGCTTTCACACCTAAAGAAATCATGATATATGCCAATCTTCATCTATTGGTTCTGATATTTTTCAATCCATGCTTCTGCTACTCTGATATAAATATCTTAATCAACAAATGCTTCTGCTACTCTAATGAGAAGATATCATGATCCAAAATGTGAGCATGTCGGTCCAAAAGTCACAACATCACATTATGGCGATACATCAAAAGGATGAGTAAGAGGTTTGTTGTGGCTGATGATCTCAAAGCTGGCTCATAACTCTACATCACGTGGATCAGTTAAAGACCTCCACTTGAAAGAACAAATCATGCGGAACATGAAGAATCAAAGTCTACGAGCTACGGAGCAAAGAGCTTAATCAGAGAAACTAAGAACATCAAAAGTAATATCTGTTTGTAATCAATGTAATTTGAGGTGACCTCTCTTAGGGGGAGATTGTTAGGATTTAGTAAATCCAGTAGTTAAAGTGTCGGTCACCTCAAGTATATATACTCGTTAGAAAGCTCGTAGTCGTAGTCATTTAAGGAAAGTAAGTAGATTTAATTAGTAACACTGTGGAGGACGGACGGGTCTTTACCCACTGTATGCCTGATCCACAGCTGAAAGGAGGTGTCCTATGTTTGTACCTATAAATACCCTTTGCCCTTCAAGGCAAAGGGTTGGAGCTTTCATAATTCATTTTTCTTTGTCTCACTAAGGTTCCCATTCTCTCCCACTTTCTCTCTCTAAACTATAAACCTTACGCCCCATCTTGTGCTTATGATGTGTTTGTGAAAACCAAGATGCTACACTTTGTTTCCCTACCGTAAGCCTAACGTTACAACTTTTTAAAAGACCTCTTGGATAGTTTTTCCTAGGTTCTTACGCCAAAGCGATGGAGGTTTGATCTAGTCTCAAGCCTATGATAATCTATGTACTAGGACCGGTTAATGAGTGTTTATCTTCCATTTCCAACTTGATATATTTCATATACACCCGAGAGATGAGAGTATCCAAACACCACTTGTGACTTTTGCGGGGCTTATACGTGTTGTGAATTGTTCTAAACTAATGCTTCATGACCCCTAACTTATAAATTAATTAGCCAAAAGCACATTCGCTTGAGGACAAGCAAATACCAAGTGTAGGGATATTTGATAAGGATTTAAAAGGTACACTTTTGAGGGGTCATTTAAGCCCTTAATCGACCACTTTTATATCCGTTACTACTTAATTTCGTTCCTTTTCACTTTTTAGGTCTCTTGAAGGCAAATTGCTGGAATGACACTTATTCGGACGAAAAGGCGCGAATATATGAAGAAAATGGTCAAAGTCAAGAATCAAGACACTCAAGCTGCTGGAACAGAAGGTGACGGCGTCACAGCCTAATGGCGACGCCATCGCAACGCACTTTGGGATGACTCAGAAAGCAAATTGCTATTTTGCACTTGACGGAATCAGGTTTTAAAGAGTAGGGCGTCACAACTCAGACGACCTAGATTTGGATCCCGACGGCGTCAGAAGATGAAGACAACGGCGTCACAACCATAAGGTGACGCCGTCACGAAGTTGACGTGGCCAAGACGAAAACCTAATGGCGGCGATCTGACGGCGTCACAATTAAAGAGTGACGCCGTCGCATATTGGAACTCTATATATAGAATTCAAATTTTCAGTATTTAGGGAGGTAGTTTTGTGGAGTAAAACCTAATACGAACTTTGGCTGTCTTGGGCAGTATCTTAGGGTTCCATACCCTATTTTAACACAAGATAAGTGATTTACTTCATTAATTCAATTATGTCTTCAATTGTTTGTGTGTATACTTGCATGTTTTCCATGTTCGGCTAATTTATTTGTGTGTTTGCTTAGATCTATGAAACCTAGGTATTGAATATTGATTGGTTGTCTCTTATCTTAATTCTGATTGACCTAGTATTGCGTTAGGTCATTCGTTGTGTTTTTAATGCTTGAGTAATCTTTGTGAACATTATTTAATAATCACCTAGAGGTATTGTAGTCTAAACATCCAAAGGTAACCTTAGAGTTAGTTTATGAATCCTAGAGATTTTGTAGGCAATAACCTTAAGGTAGTCTCAAAGAGTTAGGGAAAAACGCATACCCTACGACCTTAGAAGACACAACGCGTTAAGAATAAGGACGTGACAATTCAACCATCAATCGGAGATAACTAGGGAGTAATAGCATCTAAGTAAACACATCTTTAAACTATCATACGAGCACACAACAATAGACATAGACTACACTCACCTTAGCTTAGTTAAATTAGATAAGTAGAGTAATCGGTAGAAGTACCACCCCCCAAATCCAAACCCCGAGATCGTACCTTTAATTTTCAAAAAAAATATAAAAAGATAAAAAAATAAGGGCAAATTCTCTAAATGCCCCAGTTGCCCAACTATATTACCCCAAATGCCCCACTTTTTTTTCACTTCTCAAAATTCCCCATGGGCAACTCTCCCATAGGCAACTCTCCTATTAGTGTGACAAGTTTCCATATATTTGGGCCCACTTTGTACTAGTGTACTAGGTTAGTTCTTGGGCAACTGGGACCTACATTCTTGGGCCACCGACATATTTTTGTCTTTTAGCAAAAAAGTAAAGTCTTTTTTTATTATAAAAAAGTACATATATCTTGGGCAACTTGGCCCCACATATATGTACTTTTGGGCAACTTATACACTTTATATACAAAATACACTTTATATAAAAAATACTCTTTATATTTTTTATACATATTTACATTTACAGTTAAGTTTATGTATTAAACACACACACACACACACACACACACACACAAAACTTCTTAAACTCACGGCTACCCAGATCCATGAAAATCAAACGATCATCACCGATCAAAACCATCACCGATCTTCCTCCGATCACCACCACAACCCACCACCACCTTCAAAACTCACGGCTACCCAGGTTCACCATTATTATTATTTTTTTATTTTTTATTTTTTAAGTTTGAAAGAAATTAAACTGAAAGAATTTATTGAATATGTGTATTTAAATACTATGCTGCAGATTTTCTTGATGATTCCTGGATATAGTTCATAATTGAGGCCTGATGGCCGTGAAAATAAAAGGTTGTCACCAGTAAGTTAGAATGTCATATTTTTTAACCTGATGTTGACTGAAAATAAGTCCTTTTTAGTTGCCGTTATAGTGGGTTAACGGGTCAAAATTATTGCTGCTACACTTTGCCAAACACCGCTTTGAGTGGTCATAGTGCGTTAACGGGTCAAAATTGGAGGTTGATTATTAGAGAAGGTTATATGTTTTGAATGCATAAGACTTTTAGTTCAGTCTACGTTTATTGTAATGGTCTGAGTTAGGGTTACTAAAGTGCACATGTGAAGATTTTATGCATTTGTGTTCTAGTGATTGAGTTTTAAAATTAGTTGTTTGAACTGAATACACTTCAAAATTAGTGTCGGAAAATGTTTATTTTGTAGAGAATGATTTATACGTGGATTTATACGTAAGCTACAGATTGGGGTGTCCGATACCACTAGCAGTGGTTTCGAGAAGCCTAGCAGTGGTTTTGAGAAGCCTAGCATTGAATGATTTGTACGTAGGGAATGATTTATACATGGATTTGTTTGTGATAGCTGGGTAGACTTAAGTATAAAACGCAAGAAATATGATCTTAAATCTAAAACATCAAATAACTTCCAATGTTATCTAAATGTTAGGTTGACATATTACATAAGAAATCTTTGTACAATCACAGAAAAAAACAAAGAAGAGAATATCAAACAAGCCATTTCGTTTCTTTGTTTCCATCAATACTTTTCATATATGCTTTTATTTATACCTTGTTAATTATGCTTGACTTCGTTCTTGTTTCTTAGAAGTTGATGGTTCTTTTTCGGGTTTCTTCACCATCTAATATACCACTTATTGAAACTTATATGCACATTTCAAAGAGTTCTATCTTACATATTACTTTGATTTTCTTTTAGATAAAAATGATATTATTAATACTAATAGAGAAACACTAAACTAATGTTGCAAATAACATCATAATCAGATAGAAAAAAGTTGAACTTGGTCATAAAGCCATCATAGTAACACAGTAAAAAAAAGTTAAACTTGGTCTAAACCAGCAGCAACCCTTGCTACTGCATGCTATTGCCATCACTTTCACAACATAAATTTGACCATCAGCAAATGGCCCCTGATTAAGGACTGTTAGTATGCGATAATGAAAATCAGATAACAAATAGGTTTGAATGATATAAGTGTTTGGATACATGTGTATCTGAATTTGTGATAGTCACAAATCTTACTATTTTAAGACTTACAAACAACCAGTGAATAATTAGAATCGGTTTTGTTGCAGCCTTGCAGGTACTCCTAAACCAATAGTTGAATGATCACTTGATAATCAGACTTGGTTTCACAGTACCTAAACAGATTATATGCAACTTGAAAACACCATAAGCAGAAAGTCACTTCCTAAATGTCCAAACACCTGCTAAAAACCAAAACAACTAACAAAAGACAATACTAAGAATCTCATATTGATATTAGGATCTTTCAAAATGATCGGCAATATTCCCTCTCCTTTTATATCTTCAAGTATAATAATACAGTATATGTCTCTTGAAGTTTCGATCGTATCTAGCAGATTGGTGTGAGTTACACAGGCTCCTTTGAAAATTTATGCATCATTCACATGTAAGTTCTGTGTAATCATGAATATAAGCTATGATAATGTCATAAATTTATTTTATTCAGGTAAAACTAACCCATCTGTCATTTTTGGTCACTGTCACAGATCAAGTGCAGCAGCTGCACCAAACATTCATTTCAGCAATGGATACCGATTCAACACAAATCTCCAGGTTTGTGAAATTACTTAATGTTTGATCACACGCACTTTATTTCTCAATATAATTATGTCTTATAACATTCACAGATTTGAGATCGAACAATCTCCACCACCAAAGAAGAGCAAGCAAGTTCTAATTCACAAACTAACCAGAGTATTCTCAGAGGATTACAAACATGTTGAAGGGAGCATATTTAATCCTCATGGTGACCGTGTGAAGCAATGGAACAGATATTTCTTACTTGCAGCACTTATTTCTATCGCAATAGATCCTCTTTTCTATTACTTACTTGAAGTAAATGTGGATGATATGTGCATGAGTCAAGATACTTCCTTAAAAATCACTCTTTCTGTCATTCGATCAATTTTTGACATTTTCTATGTCATTCATATCTATGTTCGGTTCCGAACTGCTTATGATGAACCTTCAACTCATTTGCTTGGACGAGGGGAGCTGGTTCTAGACTCTAATAAGATCTCTCAGAGGTATCTCAAGAGAGATTTTTCGCTTGATTTTCTGGCTGCTCTTCCTATTCCCCCAGGTGAGAATTAAAATTTAATCATCATGATTCATGATATTGATTTAAGTTTAGGCCATGTTTAATTATTGATATGGAAAATGTTTCCAGGTACTTACATGGCTTCTGTTTTTTGATAATTCGGAAATTATGAGCACCAAAACGAGCATACTATACTTCATCATGTTCCAGTTCTTCTTGAGGCTTTTTCTTGTGTTTAAGCTTACATCTCATTTAACACATGTGACCGGAGTGGTGGCTGAATCAACGTTCGCTGGGGCTGTTTTTAACATACTCATGTTTATGTTGGCAGCTCATGTATGTTCATCTTTTTAATTAGTTGACTATCTCTTAATGTCAAATATAATGAAAATAGAGAGTGCATTTTAATGAAAACCTTTTGACGTTTTTTAAGGTCTTCGGTGCGTGTTATTATCTTCTGGCAATTGTGAGACAAGGAATGTGTTTGAAAGATGTATGTAATCTTGAAGAACCAGGCTGCGGTGAAAAGTTTTTTAACTGTCGTTACCTTGGTTATCCTGGCCGAGCAGAGTGGTATCAAATGAGTAATATATCTAATATGTGTGGGTCCGACACGGAATGTTTTGAGTACGGAATGTTTTTTGACGCTGTTGACTTTAGCCTTGCATCCCTTGATTTCGTCACAAAATACGCTTATTGTCTTTGGTGGGGCCCAAGAGCTCTAGGGTAACGACTAACTGAACAATCATATTCAACTTAATTATCATGTCATGTAGCCTTATCTAGAACTTAAACATTCTTTAATCTGCTTGGTATATGCAGCTCAAGAGCTGAGGAGGTTCAAGCAAGTCCCTTTTATGCAGAAACAAATTTTTGCATAGCAATATCACTCACAGGACTATTACTTCTTGCTATGATTATTGGCACCATGGAGGTAAGTTTTTACCTTTTACCTTACTGTAAACCACATGTGTTCTTGGGTTCTTTACTCATTTTTTTGGAAACAGACATACATTGAATCAAGAACTGCGAGACTAGAAGAATATAGGATCCAACAAATGGGTACAGAGTAATGGATGAACTACAGGCAGCTGCCTCATGCAATGAAGGAGCGTGTGCGTAAACATGACCTTTATAAATGGATTAAGCAGCGTAAAGTTGATGAAGAAGCTATTCTTGATGAACTTCCTTTGGATGTCAGAAGAGATATCAAGCAACAATATGATCTATACGTGGATTTGTTTTGTTCATGAAATTTTTGTATAGCTAGCTTAGCAACAATGTATCTGCCATTTCATTAACAAGATCATAATGAGAAATAACGACAAATTGTCCTTATCATGTATTTCCTATTTTTGCTTGCGGATATAGATATAAAAGAATGTTGCAGTGCAAGTCTAAAATGAGAGTTCCAGGTTACTTTTCAAGATCTGTAAATGATTGTTCGGTATCTTGTAGTCTATATGATCAAGCTTAACAAATTAAAGGTACATACATTTGGATAAAAACCGGAAACCACTGCTAGTACATTTCTAACCACGGATAGCCGTGGGCAACCCACGGCTAGTACATTTCTAACCACCCCTGTGTGTGGGCAACCCACGGCTAGTACATTTCTAACCACCCCTGTGTGTGGGCAACCCACGGTGGTTCGAAAGATACTAGCCGTGGGTTGCCCACACACAGGGGTGGTTAGAAATGTACTAGCCGTGGGTTGCCCACACACAGGGGTGGTTAGAAATGTACTAGCCGTGGGTTGCCCACGGCTATCCGTGGTTAGAAATGTACTAGCAGTGGTTTGGTTTCTACCATTCCAGATGAATTAGCGAACTAATGGATTTCATGTTTATTGATAATTAAATTGGGTATTACCCTACAGAAAGAGTTCATATACCAACCAAACATGGTTTACAATGAAGGGTCTTTTTTTTTCTGTCTACAAGTTTAAAAGTTTTTCTAAGGAAGAGTTATAAGTCGTCTAGAAACAAGAAGCAACTAAATTTCTGAAGGGTAATTATAAGGAAGAGTTATAAGTCTACAATCTGTAACACTCCTAGAAACAAACATGGGGTTTTATTTGCTTGAATACGACTAGTTGCATAACCTGTAAATATGTATTAACCGACTAAAGTTTAATTCATCTCTTATAAAGCATACATATGAAGTTGTGGTTAAAGATACTGTCGTCTACTATAGTTAGCAATAATATGTTTTTCTCATGAAGCCATATACTTAACTTCTTACAAATTAAATACAAAATTTATTGTCAATTGATGCACAAAGAATGAGGTTACTATGAACAAAGATATGGTATCATAAACACTTTCCTCTTGCAACAATTTCCTTTTTCACTTCCAACAGTTAATACATTCATGGCCTTAAGAAGAACCAGCAATTGTCTGAATGATGGTTTCATGCCATGGGTTCGATAGGTGCTTAACTAAGTTGTCGATGGGGCCCACATGAGTCACATTAGCCTGCACCATCATCCCAAGCATCGCTACCATTGCAAGCCGACCTAAAGCATCAAATCAATTAGTTTTAAAACCATAAGGTCCATAACTTATATAACCCACATTATTTGATATATTTAAGGAAAAAAGCATCACCATTTTTAATCTCCTTTAGCTTCCACTCATGAGCATTTTTTTATGTCTTTAGCAAGACCAAGAGGATTTAGCAAAGGGCCGCCAGGATATCTATATGTATACCCCATATATCATATCAGTCAACAAAAATCAGCCCAATGTACATCTAATCATAGGTACAACCGAAAAAAGACCCTTCTATGGCTTGAGAACCGGGATTAGTGAAATCCATGTACCTTTTAGTCTCAACAAACCTGCACAAAATGAACATTCTTACCAGAATTGTATAACTAGTTGACTTTCAGGACAAGTGCAAAGGTTTTAGTTACCCCATCAAAAGTAGTTGAATTATGAAGAGAGTTCTAGTACTTGCAAAACTGAACTTGGTGGCACCTGCTTCATACCACACTGGTAAGTCGCTTATTCCTGTTACACGAAGCAACTACAACGAACAAACGTTATGTATAAATTGAGATGTGCATCAGGAATCTCATTTGTAAAAGAAGATAGATCATCAGGAATCTCATTTGTAAAAGCAGATAGATGGCAGTTTCGACCTATTAACTTCTTACTGGGTCGAGTTGGGTTGTGTTTTATACTAGTCAAATGGTTTTAAATTTTACTCAAAGATTTAGATCAATATTATAGATCGACGTGAATTTGTTTGCAGATGACCCCATAAAATGACCAAAGTTTCAACCCAAATCCGTATGAACCCCTTGCTCAACCCCTCCGACCTGCCAACTTGCCACCTCTAGCAGTCTAGCATACTACAAGTAGCATATATGCAATGAGTCTTGAGGATAATAATAAACTCACATCAGTGAAAAGAATTCCAGCCACTCCAGCCATAGGAAAACGAAAATGAACCAGTTCTGCCTGTACATACCACTTCAAGCTCTCAGGATCCTCACCAAGTCCAAGAGGGTCAAACCCAAAATCTCTAGCAAGACTTCATGGACAAAAAAAACAGATGCAACATAAAAAGAGATAACCAGATAAAGACTCGTGCTTATTTTATAACTGCCATTGTTAAGGACTTACGTTCCATCAAGATAGGGTGGAGGGTCAAGACCAGGAAGCCATGTGGGTCGATCTTGAGCATGAATAGCGGTTTTCAATCTTGAGCATCAATCCTGCTAACGGTGGCCAGAATACGTCAAATAAGAAGATACCATCAATCCTGTCCGACCTTTACCTGCCTATTGATATTTAAATAGTAAATATATATTTTTTTTCAAAGAGGCAAGTTGTTACAAACAACGCTTAGGATTTAAAAAAATAAAATAAAAATAAAAAGAGAGGAGCAAAAGCACATACAAATTATAGAGTTTGCAAGTTTACCATGCAGTGAATGACAACAGTATTCTTAGGGTCACTTGAAAGCCACGAATGAACACTTTCACACAATTCCTTAATCATATGGAGCGATGGCACATGATTATCGTCAAATGGGAATCTTTCCACAAAAACCACTGCTAGGCTTCTCGAAACCACTGGTAGTGGTATCGGGTACCACTGCTAGGCTTCTCGAATCCACTGCTAGTGGTATCGGACACCCCAATCTTTAGCTTACGTTAACCATAATTCCAATACTAGTTTTAGCCATAAAACTCCACGTATAAATCATTCCCTACCAAATAAACATTTTCCGACACTAATTTTGAAGTGTATTCAGTTCAAACAACTAATTTTAAAACTCAATCACTAGAACACAAATGCATAAAATCTTCACATGTGCACTTTAGCAACCCTAACTCAGACCATTACAATAAACGTAGACTGAACTAAAAGTCTTATGCATTCAAAACATATAACCTTCTCTAATAATCAACCTCCAATTTTGACCCGTTAACCCACTATGACCACTCAAAGGGGTGTTTGGCAAAGTGTAGCAGCAATAATTTTGACCCGTTAACCCACTATAACGGCAACTAAAAAGGACTTATTTTCAGTCAACATCAGGTTAAAAAATATGACATTCTAACTTACTGGTGACAGCCTTTTATTTTCACGGCCATCAGGCCTCAATTCTGAACTATATCAAGGAATCATCAAGAAAATCTGCAGCATAGTATTTAAATACACATATTCAATAAATTCTTTCAGTTTAATTTCTTTCAAACTTAAAAAAATAAAAAAATAAAAAAATAAAAAAATAAAAAAAATAGTGAACCTGGGTAGCCGTGAGTTTTGAAGGTGGTGGTGGGTTGTGGTGGTGATAGGAGGAAGATAGGTGATGGTTTTGATTGGTGATGATCGTTTGATTCATGGATCTGAGTAGCCGTAAGTTTAAGAAGTTTTTGTGTGTGTGTTTAATACGTATAAACTTAACTGTAAATCTGTATGTATGTAATGTATGTATAAAAAATATAAAGTGTATTTTTTTTAGGTATTTTGTATTTAAAAGTGTGGGATAAATATCAATACATATAAGAATATACTTTCTACCTAACAAGTTGCCCAAAAGTACATATGTGTGGGACCAAGTTGCCCAAAATATATGTACTTTTTCATAATAAAAAAAGACTTTACTTTTTTACTAAAAGACAAAAATATGTCAGTTGCCCAAGAATGTAGGTCTTAGTTGCCCAAGAATTAACCTAGTACACTAGTACTATGTAAGTACAAGGTGGGCCCAAAGTTAAGGACACTTGTCAACTTTATGATAGAGTTGCCCATGGGAGAGTTCCCATGGGGCATTAAGGGAAGTGAAAAAAAAGTGGGACATTTGGGGTAAATTAGTTGGGCAACCGGGGCAATTAGAGAATTTGCCCAAAAAATAATCTTCCTCCACCTCAGCCTTAGCGTAGTAATTTCTCACTAGCATTCCTATTCCCGTAGAGAACGATATCAATCCCGAGGCTTACCCTAATACTACACTACAACGATTAGGATCACTGCCTAGGTGGTTGAAAAACTTGCTCGAAGAAAAGGAAGTTTCCTTTGACCCCGAACGCGCGTTGTACGCGTATCAACGTGCATGTTTGGCATGGATTATTGTCGATATATATTTAATTGTTAAGATTGGTTATGCGTAAATTAATTGTTAAGTCTTATACACATGTTTATTGTTTTGATAAATCTTGAATTGGGGAATACCTCAATAATATTAATGAATCAATTATGTGCAATTTGGTATATTTTAATTATGGCTTACGCAATCGATTCGTCGATGTATGTGGCTCACTTTCAATTGTGCGAGTGAAAGCCCTTGTTAATATATACATTAATTAACCTATATATTGATTATTAATAGGTTTTATCAAATAAGTTGCATGTGGCTACTTGTTTACACGTATTAATTGTTAGTTATGTGTGCATTGTTTTAGTTGTTTATTTTTTATTGTTACTTGTTTGTTTATTATGTGCGACAAGTTTTAAGCAAAGAGTAATTTTGAATAGAAAAATAAATTGGACTAAACAATGGTGAAATTTGATTTAATTTTTGAAGAGTTAAATTTTCAAAAGTTTAATTGATTGATCATTTTGGTACCAATAGTGAGAACGGCTCACCCAATTTGACGGACTGTGTGAGGGGTATAAGGAGGGGAGCGCATTAAATTGTGACCCTAAAGAAGGAGGTTATTGCTTCAGCGCTGACCAACTTCTCCACTTCTTTGCGAGTCAAATTGGAGTTACCAAGTAGGCTTTAAGTATAAAATCATCTTAAGGGCGAATTAGCTTTAATTCCATGCGCCACTTTTGTGGTAATTATCCGAAACACTAAGTCTTTAGACTTATGCAAAAGTACGATATAATGAACGATAATTAAAGGTAAATTCCTTTATTGGCGAAACCGATACCTCAATCAAAACTTTGATAATTTAATCTTTGTGAATTGGTTAATAAAAGTTTTTTTTTATTATTATAAAAACTATTGATACGAAGTTGTATGCATGCTTCTTCGTACATGTTTGATTTGACACCATAAATCAAAACTAGTACCCTTTCAAAATTAAGTTAAGTGCCATCTAGTTAAAGGAACACTCGAAGTTTCAATTTACGTCATGTGGGAACTTGACGAGATTGTGATGGAAAGGTAAATCTTCATGTGAAGTCAGACCTTGCATGGACATATTTGCAGTTCTTTAAGCTAGACGACGTAAATTGAATAGTAAGTGAGACCTGTACTCAAGGCACAAGATGGGATCAAACTTGTTTACATTTGCAATAGCGTTGGAAAATGTAATTCCCATAATGATCTAGGAATTGGAAAATGTTTGCCAATTATTGTTCGACAGATTACCTTATTATGTGCTTTCGTTACTAGCAGATCAACTGATGTAATGGAACTATGATAATTTGGATCCTAGTTTTCGAGAAAATTCTATCGTTATATGAATATTACCTTGGGTATTTTATTTTCTTGAAAAGTTTAATTATCGAAAATACTAAAATTGAATTTTGCTAATTCTTTAAATGTATTAATGCAACATTAAACCGTAAACGTAGGTTATTCTTGTATTGGAAAATTGATCTACATCTGTAAGGGGTTTTGGTAGAGTCAACTTTACTAAAAGAATAAACCTAGTCCTCTTTTCATAGGAAAGAGTGAGATTCAATCATATTCCTTTTCATGAATGAGAAAGGTATGATAGGACAAAATTAGAATTGTCTAAATTCTAAATACATAACTCGTAAGCAAATTTTAATAGTTAAGAAAATTGTATATTTTCTGAGTTATTAAATTAGAAGCTAGACTAATTTACTGCAAAATTGGTAAAAGACAAACTAGCATATTTTATCTAGTTTGTTGGGTTTTAGGTTCCTTGTATGATGAATTACTTTAAGTAATGGAACCACGGACAAGCTTGAAGATAACCACGGACTGAAGAAGTGTAACCACTGATGAAGTTAACCACGGCTAGTAGTATTAAGTAACCGCTGATAGTACATTGTAAGCACTGCTAGTTTTCTATAGTCGGTTAGTTATTTGTATCAGATAAATATGGAAAAGATAGTTATCTTGTAGGTTACGTATTGTATATTGTATAGGACTCCTTAGCCTATAAAAGGAGGTCCTAGGCTAGGTTAGATATACGTATGTTTTATATCTAAAGTCGATACACTTCAAGGTTGAAAAACCCTAATACTGTAAGAGTATTCGTATTAATAAATATTGAGGTGTTGAAAGTTAATTGTTCTTCTTCTTAAGATTAAGTATTAAATTCCGCGTGATACTTAATAAGTTCTTTGTTCAAGTCAGTTTCTATATTAGATCGTTTGCTCAACTGGGATCAACAAGTGGTATCAGAGCTTGTGATCTAGAAACTGTTATCAAGAGGAAGTCTGTTAATTTGTACTCAAGAAAGTTAAGATGTCTGAAGAAACTCATATGGTGACTGCTTCTAAGGTTCCCATGCTCAAACATGGTGAATATCAAATCTGGAGGATGCGAATGAGGCAATACATTCGCATGATTGATTATGCTCTATGGGATGTTGTTGAAAATGGAGACTCTCTTCCTTTGAAGGGTGATGATGGTAAGGAGATTGCTATTATAAGTGAACCTGATAAAGCTAAGAGGAAGATGGAGATCAAAGCTCATAGTATTCTCTCCATGGGAATACCTAATGAATTTGCATTAGATTTTGATCAGTATGAGTCAGCTAAAGAACTATTGGATGCTCTTGAATTAAGGTTTGCTGGTAATGAAGCTACAAAGAAGTCTAGGATGAACATGCTTAAGCATCAGTTTGAAACCTTCACTGCTCAAAGTGGAGAAAAGATTGATGGCACATACAATAGGCTTCAAAAACTCATAAGTCAATTGAAGGCAGTGGGTTACAAGTTCCTTCAAGAAGATATTAATTTGAAATTCATAAGGAGCTTATCATCTGATTGGGCTATTCATACTATTGTGTGGAGAAACAAGACGGACTTTGCTACAATGACTCTAGACAATCTCTTCAACAACTTGAAGGTTTATGAGTCTGAGAATACCTTTTCTAATTCGTCTTCTTCTAATCAAAACATTGCTTTTGTATCCACAAATCACAAAAGCTCACAAGATGTATCCACTGCTGCCTATGGTATAACCACGGCTATTGCAAACAATACCACTGTTAGTGATAATGTCAGTGATGGTGCAATTTGTGCTTTTCTGTCAGATTTAACTACTAGTGTTGATGTTTTGAATCAAGATCTAGATCAAATTGATCCTGATGATCTTGATGAAATTAACCTTCAATGGCAAATGGCAATGCTGACTCTCCAAGCAAGGAAGTTTCTGAGGAGGACTGGAAGACATGTTAGGTATGATGGTCAAAGGAGAGCTGGATTCGACAAAAGCAAGATGGAGTGCTTTAACTGCAAGAAGAAAGGTCATTTTGCTAGGGAATGTCGAGCTCCTAAAAGACTTGAGGGTATTAAGAAGACAACAGAAGAACCTACTATTTCTTCAGCTTTGGTTGCTCAGGATGGACTTGGTGATTATGATTGGAGTGATCAGATTGAAGAAGGTCCAAATGCAGCTTTTCTTGCTAGTGAAGCTTCAAAAGAGCATAACTTTGCTCTAATGGCCTATGCTTCATCTTCTGGTTCAGATTCTGAGGTATCTAATGCTTCTAAAGCATCTACTTGTTCTTTTAAATCATGTTCTGAAAACTTAGTGTCTCAAAAGGCTATCACTGAGAGTATGCGAAAAGAAGTAGATAGATTGACTCTAGATAACTTAGGATATAGAGTTGGCTTAGAGGGTATGGAAGAGAGGCTAAAATTCTGTATTAAATGTGAATTTGAGTATGTAGAAAAGATCAATATACTAGGTGGCGAAATTGATCTTAAAAACAGAGAGATTAAAATGCTTAAAGATAAATTAGCAGAAGCAGAAAGTGTAAAAGTTCAGGCCCTAGAGGAAAAAGAAAAACATATTGTTAGGGTTGCTAAATTACAATATGCTTCTGATCTTGTACATAAACCAATTGGCCAAAAACTGCTTAGAGATGGTACTGGTATAGGATACAATGATATGCCACCACCCCCTTTAATGAAACATGCACCACCAGTTAAAGAACTGTCATTTAGTAGTGAATTCAGTTTTAATAAACCTGTTGAAGAAGTAAATAAGACTGAATTACCTAAGATAAGTTCTGATAAGTTATCTGGTGCTCCCATAATTGAAGATTGGGAATCAGATTCTGAGGATGTTAGTACTGAATCAACTAAGTCTGAAAAGATAGAGCCTGTTAAGAAAGTTGATTCTAAGCAAGTCAAACCTGTACCTAGATTTTGAGCTAAAGTTACCAAGAAAGTTGTAGAGTACAGAGAAATTCCTAGGGAACAGATGAAACAATTTAAACCTAGGGGAAATCAAAGAAGCTTAAATGGTCTAATTTCTAACAGACTAGGTGATGAGTTTCAATGTGTTAATAAGGCTTGTTTTGTGTGTGGTAGTTTTGAACATTTACAGAGGAATTGTAATAAAAACAGACCACAAGTTTGGAATCATTGGAGGAGGGTAAATCATAAAAACTTTTCAAATAAAACACACCCTCATCCTAACAGTAACATGATTCCAAGAGCAGTGCTGATGAGGAATGGGAATACAAAATCTATTGTCACTGCTTCACGTAAATGGGTTCCAACCACTGATAAGCAAAATGTAAACGCGGCTAAGCAGTGTCAAACCACTGATAAGCCAAAAATCACCACTGATTCAAAAGAAGTTTTAAAAATTCCAAAGGTGATAACTGATACAGTGGTTGGAAATCATTTTTATGCTGTTAAGGCCTTAGCAAGTTGGCAATGAAAGCCTAAGACAAAGGTTTTACCATATGTCAACTGTGCATCAATGGACCTAACAAAATTTGAATATTTTGATGCACAGGGCAGACCCAAGTCAGTACTGACTTGGGTCCACAAGAGGAACTAATCTTTGAAATCTTATGTGCAGGGCAATCTTCAAACTGAGCTAAAAGATAAAGGAGTATTTGATAGTGGTTGCTCTGGGCACATGACTTGGGATGGAAGCAATTTGGAAGATTTTGAAGCTTATGATGGAGGATATGTGGCATTTGGCAATGATCCAAAGGGAGGAAAGATACTTGGCAGAGGCACAATCAGAACAGGGAAGCTAGACTTTGAAAAGGTCTATTTGGTACAGGGACTAAAGTACAATTTATTCAGTGTTTCTCAAATGTGTGATAAGAAAAACTGGGTACTTTTTGGGGAAACTGAGTGTGTGGTGTTATCTCCTGAGTTTAAGATGCCTGATGAAAAGTTTATACAACTTAGGGTACCTAGGAAGGAAAATATATACTGTTTTGATCTTAAAAATGTTCTTCCTAATAGGTCCTTATGTTTGTTTGCTAAAGCATCTGTTGATGAGTCAATATTGTGGCATAGAAGGCTAGGTCATCTAAATTACAAAACAATCAATAAACTGGTAAAAGGAAACTTAGTGAGAGGGTTACCTTCAAAGGTTTTTGAGTGTAAGGAACTGTGTGTGGCCTGTCAAAAAGGAAAACAACATAGAGCCTCTTGTAAGACCAAAACTGTAAACACCATAACACAACCACTGTTTATGCTTCATATGGACTTATTTGGACCAACCTTTGTTAGAAGCTTGAACCATAAGCAGTATTGCCTAGTTATCACTGATGATTATAGTAGATTTTCTTGGGTATACTTTTTGACTACTAAGAGTGAGACTAGTGAGATTCTTAAGAATTTCATTACTAAGATAGAAAATCTAGTAAGTCATAAGGTCAAAGTCATCAGATGTGATAATGGAACTGAGTTTAAGAATAATGTGATGAATCAGTTCTGTGTAGCTAAAGGTATTGAAAGACAGTTTAGTGTTGCTAGAACACCACAACAGAATGGTGTAGCTGAGAGGAAAAATAGAACACTAATTGAGGCTGCTAGGACTATGTTGTCAGAGTCTAAATTACCAACTACCTTTTGGGCTGAAGCTGTAGGAATTGCATGTTATGTGCAAAACAGAAGTAAGGTAGTGAAGCCTCATAACAAGACCCCCTATGAGCTGTTACATGGTAGGAAGCCAATGATTGCATTCCTAAAACCTTTTGGGTGTCCTGTTACCATTTTGAATACCATAGACTACCTAGGCAAGTTTCAAGAGAAAGCTGATGATGGATACTTTTTAGGCTATTCCACTAATAGTAAAGCCTTTAGAGTATACAATATGAGGACTAGAATTTTTGAAGAGAACCTACATGTTCAATTCAGTGAAAAGACTCCTAGTGTTGAGACCAAAGGACCAGACTGGTTGTTTAACATTGATATGCTAACAAAATCTATGAATTATGAGCCTATCATTGCAGGAACTTCCACTAATGCTGATGCAGGTATACAAAAGGATTCTGAAGTAGATAAATCTTCAAAGGAAGCTGATTCTCCAACAGAGTTCTATTTGGTTGAAAAGTGGAAAACTGGTACTGTTCCTTCCATCATTCACAAGCAAGGTCCCTCTGATGATGATGTACATAATACTGGAGGCAAAGTTAATCATCATCAAGATAAAGATGAGTTGGTGCAAGATAACTCAGTGTCGGTAGAAGAAATTGAAAAGAAGAAAAAGCAGTCTGCAAGCACTGCTAAGCCTACTGTAAGTGCTGATAGGCCATCTGTAAATGCTGACAAGCCATCTTCTACCACTGATAGTTCAAGTGAAATTCCGGCTACAAGCACTGATGATAGTACTTTCTTTGGACCTTATCCAAAGCCACTATTTGGTAATGAGGAGTATCCACATGATCCTGATATGCCTGAATTAATAGAGATGGATACTCCTACTGATGATGAAGATATGGATGATTTCTTCAATGCTAATTTGACTAATTTGGACACTGTTATTAATGAAAGTCCAATTACTTCTACCAGAATTCACAAGATTCATCCCAAGGAACAGATTCTTGGAAATTTGAATACTCCTGTTCAAACAAGAAGCAAGGTAAAGAATTCAGAACCCTTTCCTGAACATGGGTTCTTTGCAAGATCTCTTCACAAAAGAAACAGTCATAAAGATCTGCAAAATTGCTTGTTTGCTTGTTTTCTGTCTCAAAAGGAGCCCAAGAGAATAGAAGAAGCTTTAATAGAAGAAGGATGGGTAGAATCAATGCAAGAGGAGCTTCTTCAGTTCAAACTTCAAGAGGTTTGGACATTGGTTGATCTTCCAAATGGGAAGAGGGCTATTGGAACTAAATGGGTATTCAGAAACAAAAGGGATGAAAGAGGAATTGTAGTGAGGAACAAGTCAAGATTGGTTGCTCAAGGATACACACAAACTGAAGGTTTGGACTATGATGAAGTATTTGCACCAGTTGCAAGGATAGAGGCTATAAGATTGTTTTTGGCTTATGCTTCATTCAAGAATTTTGTTGTGTATCAAATGGATGTTAAAAGTGCATTTTTATATGGCACTATTGATGAGGAGGTTTATGTTTGTCAACCTCCTGGTTTTGAGGATCCTGATCATCCTGACAAGGTTTACAGGGTGAGGAAGGCTATGTATGGACTGCATCAGGCTCCTAGGGCATGGTATGAATGCCTATCTACTTATTTGATGGACAATGGGTTTAAAAGAGGGCTGATTGATAAAACTTTGTTCATTAGAAAGCACAAAGATGATATTTTACTGGTTCAGGTTTATGTAGATGACATCATCTTTGGGTCTACTAACAAGGAGCTATGCAGAGATTTTGAGAAACTTATGCATGATAAGTTTCAGATGAGTTCTATGGGAGAACTCACTTTCTTTTTGGGGCTACAGGTTCAACAAAGGACTGATGGTATATTCATTAGTCAAGACAAGTATGTAGCAGATGTGTTGAAGAAATTTGGGTTTCAAGATGTAAAAAGTGCAAGTACACCTATGGAGACTCAGAAACCTATGCTACCAGATGATGGGAGTCCTAAAGTTGATCTGAAGTTGTACAGATCCATGATTGGATCTTTGATGTATCTGACTGCATCTAGGCCAGACATTATGTTCTCAGTGTGTGTGTGTGCAAGATTTCAAGTAACACCCAATACCTCACACATGAATGCTGTTAAGAGGATCTTTAGGTATTTGAAAGGTCATCCTAAATTGGGCCTTTGGTACTCTAAGGATTCTCCTTTTGATTTGGTGGCCTACACTGACAGTGATTATGCTGGAGCTAGTCTGGATAGGAAGTCTACCACTGGAGGATGTCAGTTCTTGGGAAGCAGATTAATTTCTTGGCAGTGTAAAAAGCAAACTATTGTGGCAAATTCTACAACTGAGGCTGAATATGTGGCTGCTGCTAGTTGCTGTGGTCAAATTCTATGGATTCAGAATCAATTGCTGGATTTTGGGTACAATTTTATGCATACTAAGATTTACATTGATAATAACAGTACAATATGCATTATCAAAAATCCTGTTTTACATTCTAGAACTAAACATATTGAGATAAGACATCATTTTATTAGAGATTGTAATGAGAAAAGGTTGATTCAAATGGTAAAAATCCATACTGATTTCAATGTTGCTGATCTTCTCACAAAAGCTTTTGATGTGGGGAGGTTTCAGTATCTTGTTGTTAGTATTGGAATGCTTATTCTCTAATTTCTCAAATTGTTTTGTACAAGCTTGTAAAAAATATTGGACTGTTATTATGTAATCTTAAGTATTGCTATCTCTGTTATAACCACTGATAGTGTTGCTTCTAACCACTGATAGTGTTGCTTCTAACTACTGATAGAGTTGGTCTATCCACTGCTAGTTGTTCTGTGTTTTCTCTAACCATTGTGCAGGAAAATGCTAAATCATTATAGAGATGCAAGAAGTACTGAAATTTCATTGTTCATTCAACAAAACAGTTTACAGCTTACAGCTTACAATGAAACTTCAAGTGCTAATTAATGACTACATCTATACATGGTTTCTACTACTACTATCCTTGCTGATATCGTTTGAATGCTGGATATGCATTTATCATATGCAAACAAAGCAGCTAAGGATCAAAATGGAAAGGATGGATTGATGAAAACGAAGAAGCTGAAGCTGATTGTGGAAGATAGATGGCTAATATGATAATCTTCTTGTGCTCCATCTTCTCTTACCACCATTCAGCAACTTACTCCATCTTCCCTTTTCCCTTCCTGGTTACGATATGTGTTGAAGCACCATGACTTGGTGCCCTAAGACCAAGAACCACCTCTCTGTTACTAGGGAGTGGTGGGTTTCTTGCTCGAGGTCTTGGTTGGGGGTTAGACGATGTAGGTTTGGAGTTTGAAGTTCTCTTCTTAGAAGAGTCATCAGAGTCTTCAGAAGTATCACTTGGATTCACCACACTATCATCTTCAGATGATGGAAGAAATGGAGATTTTCTTGGTCTTGGTGCTAGTGGAGGCAAATAGGTTAGCCATGGGTTTTCATCTTCACTTGATGATGAAGATGATGAAGAGGATGAGGAGGTGGTTAGATCAATCACTTCTGGTTTGTTCCAACTAGGGTTCCACATTTTGATTACTGGGGATTTTGGAGCAATTAGGGTTTTTATCTCTTGATTGGTTTGGGCGTTCTATGATATTTGAGTGCTTTTTATAAGTGAGGATTAGGGTTACTGAAGTAACTAAGGGGCAGGTTAAATGTGGTTGGAAAGTTAATGAGGTTCTTGGGGATTGGACTAAGATATATTCTAGAAGTTGACTATGTTGACTTTACTGTTCTAACCTCGGATAGGTTGTTTGTAACCACTTCTGGCTATTTCTAACCACTGACAACTATACACTTTGTCTTTGTGTTTGTTTTGTGTTGTCTTGCAGGAAAGAAGGATGTTTGTGCATAAGGAGCTACTGTGTTTGCTGCTTATGTTTGTGTTAAAAAAAAATAAATAAAATATATATATATATATATATATATATATATATATATATATATATATATATATATATATAGTTCTTGTGTTATAGATGATTTTTGTTTCATCCTTCCTATCTTGTGAGCTCACTTTTCAAGAGGCATGGATTTGCTTGCTCTTATTTGGATCTGTTGGAGTGGTGCTTCTCTGTATCCACTGATGGTGTATTACAACTGCTGACAGTTGTTGTAGAACAACGGATAGTATGTTACTCTGTTTTGATACTTCAGGGGTTGTTTTGACACTTTGGCAAAAGTATATATATCACTTCCCAAACTCACGGATGGATCACTTTCACTTGCAAATATCCTAAAACCCTAATCACTTTGGTTGATTTCTTCACAAACCCACTTCATTCATATCATTAATTACAATGGCTGAGTTGTACTCCACTTCACATAATCTTGTTGCTATTCTCACCAAAGATGCTCGCTCTGAAGGGTTTCATCAAATGATTGATTTCCTTGTTCATAGTCCCATTCACTTTGCTTTGACGGTGGAACCTACCATTTTTAAAGCCTATATTCGACAGTTTTGGAAGAATGCTAAAATTGAAGAGGTTAATGGGTTGGAGGTTTTTAGTACTAGGGTGGATGAGCATGATATTTCGGTTTCTGAGGAGCTTCTTAGAGATGTTTTGAGGCTTGATGATGCTGATGGTGTTGATAATCTTTCTGATGTTGAAATTGTGGCTGGTTTAGAGAGATTAGGATACACATACAGAGGTGAAAAGGTACAATTTTTTAAGAATTTGTTTTCTCCACAATGGAAGTTTTTGATTCACACTTTGTTGATGTGTATGAGCAATAAGACCACAGGCTTTAATGATTTTCCTTCCAAAATTGCTACTGCTATTATTTGTTTGTCAGATGGAAGGAAATTTAACTGGTCTAGGATGATTTATGAGGGGTTAGTACAGAATATTAGGAAGAAGGGAAAATATTATTTGTATCCTCGATTTGTTCAATTGCTTGTGGAACATCAAATCCAGGATCCTATTGAACATGTTAGAGAGTATGAGGTACATCACATGATTCCTCGAGTGTTTGCATATATGAGGAATCCGCCACAGAATGTTGTTATTAGAGATGTTCCTTTGTTTCCTCACATGCTTAATTTTCCTTCTGATTCTGAGGTTAATGAGGCTAGAAGAACACAGGGCACTCAGCTTCCTCAGGCTAGTGCTAGTGGTATGGTTCATGAGGCTGTCACACGGTGTGGAGGTGACATGATTGGAAGGGCTTCCACTACTGATCCATGCTTAGATGCTGGTCAGGATAGTGGAAACATCAATAAGACCCAACCTTTGGCAACTCCTAATGTGGAAAGTTCTTTAGAGCTTACCACAGGTGGAGGTATCCCTAGCCAACTGGCTGCTACAGGGTACATAGATGATCAGGCTCGGTCTGGTGCTATGTCTTTTATATCCAAGGATTCACCGCTCGGAGCAGTTAACACAGCTCGAAGTGATGAGGATAGATTGGAACCTGATAATGAATTGACGGTTGATGACTATGTACATGAAGACTTTTTCGATGATCCACCTCTCGGACCAGATAACACAGGTAGAAGTGGGGAGGATATTCTTGAACGTATAAATGAATTGACGGTTCAGTGTTCTAAAATGGAGGATAATATTTCTAGTCTACAGGAGGTCACTGTGCTTCAGGGTAAAACTATTCGTAGATTAAAGCATCGGGTCTTGGTTTTGGAAAGAGTGAAACGACCTGGACTTGCTGTTTTGAAAGCTTTGAGGCGTATGAAAAAGAAGGTGAACTCTTCTCCTACTCTGAATGTGGATGATGTATCCAAACAGGGGAGGAGTGATGGCATGACTTCAGGGGAGGCTGGGAATGTATCTGTTGGTGTTACTATGGAAGAAGATGTTGACAGTGGAGATCAAGAATTTGTAGTTTCTGATAAAGCTGGGAATGCTGTTGTTCTTGAAGAATTGAAGAGTGTTGACATAGTACAGAACACAACCACTGATAGTATATCTGAAACCCTGGTTAGTACTTTTGTAACCACTGATGTTTCAGATTTGGCTATTGTTTCTACTACTGTCATACCCACTGCTATTACAACAACTTCTACTATTGTTACAACTCTTTCTGAATTACCATCTAAGCCTAAAGAAGTAGAGAAAGAGGCTGCAAGCACATTGATTAATTTGAGCAAAACATTATCAATACCTACATCAATCATTGCACCTGCTTTATCTATTCAGTCTACTGCTACTAAATCAAAAGGTAAACCAAAAGGTAAAAGTTTGGTTATTGGTGAACCTTTGAAGAAGAAAATGGTCAATTCTAATGTTGGAAAAGGCAAAGAAGTAGTACTGAAGTTCAAAAATAAAACAGAACAAGAGGCTTATGATAGAGAGCTTGCTAGAAGTATGGAAGAGGAGGACAGAGCAGTTTTGGAAAAGAGAAAGAATGATGAAGAAGAAGCTAGTCAGAAGATATTAGCTACATGGTATGAATCTCAAGACTATCTTAAAGCTTCAGAATTGATCAATGATGAATATACAGTACAAGAATGGGCTTTGTTCGATGATGCAGAAAAGGCTAGACTTCTGGGAATGTTGGCAAAGAAGGTTAGTAGAGGAAAGAAGAAAATTGTAAGAAAGAAACCTCCTTCTATTGCTCAGTTGAGGAATGTTTTGATGAGGATTATCAAAAATTCTGGTATATATGTTTCTGAAAATCTTACTACCTGTTCATTTCAAAGAATTTTGGAAATCTATGAGAGATGTATGAGACTTAATAATGATGATTTCTGTCCGATGGATTCTCAAAAGGAGAAAGAGTGGATTAAAGAGCAAGATGCATGGATACAAAGTAAACGAAAAAGAAAATCTGAGGTTCAGGAGACATCTGATTCTAAGAAGTTGAAAGTTGTTGCAGAAGTGAATCAAATCATTTCTTATGAGTTTAATCTTTTAGATGGAAGTGAAGGAGTGTGGAAAATTCAAAGACTAAATAATGACATTTCTGAGTATAACAAATTTTTCACAAATGCTTCAATACTTTGATAGAGATGATTTGATGAATCTTTGGGTACTTTACAAGAATAATTTTGGTGAAGTACATCCAGATGATTATCATGAGAGGCTGATGTATCATAATTTGAAGATTCTATTTGAGCCTACTCATGATGAACCTGAATGGCAAGGACTCTACAATGGTCAAGTTACTCGTTGGTTTTTATATCAAACCTGTGGAGTTCATGTTTTAACTGTTTCTGGACAGATTATTCATATGCTTGTAGAAGGTGAATATCCTAAATTGAATAATCATCCAGGAATCATTGCTCAGATGTTAAAGCCGGGTTGTTTCAAGATGTTATTGTCCTATGATAGTCAAGCTTATGACTTGTTGAAGAAGTATGAGAAGATACTTAAAAGTAAGTGTTTGGTTACATCCTCCACATCAGATGTTTTGAGCTTAAAAGAAATTTGATAATTCTGTTAGAATTTATCAAGTTTAGGGGAGGATTGTTGGGTTTTAGGTTCCTTGTATGATGAATTACTTTAAGTAATGGAACCACGGACAAGCTTGAAGATAACCACGGACTGAAGAAGTGTAACCACTGATGAAGTTAACCACGGCTAGTAGTATTAAGTAACCGCTGATAGTACATTGTAAGCACTGCTAGTTTTCTATAGTCGGTTAGTTATTTGTATCAGATAAATATGGAAAAGATATTTATCTTGTAGGTTACGTATTGTATATTGTATAAGACTCCTTAGCCTATAAAAGGAGGTCCTAGGCTAGGTTAGATATACGTATGTTTTATATCTAAAGTCGATACACTTCAAGGTTGCAAAACCCTAATACTGTAAGAGTATTCGTATTAATAAATATTGAGGTGTTGAAAGTTAATTGTTCTTCTTCTTAAGATTAAGTATTAAATTCCGCGTGATACTTAATAAGTTCTTTGTTCAAGTCAGTTTCTATATTAGATCGTTTGCTCAACTGGGATCAACATAGTTGTTGTGCTTTGACCATTTAAAAGTACTACTTACAATTGTTGGAATAGCAGAACTATTAAGAAAGAAATTGCATGCCCAATTTTTCAAGTTAATAGCATTGATGGATAATTCATCATCTATATAGTAGAATACACTCTTTTAGTACATAAGTAATTGTTATGTATGGACTTTATCAAAAGTGTAGGGAAGTAAATAGAACACTATTTTCTTTCACTGGTTAATGAAACACTTACAATGTTGTCAAATCCAGTGGGAGTATTGTGTTCTTATTACTGAATAAGGAATTAATGTAATGATCTCTAATTCAGTGGGAGTTACAAGCTATGTCATCTTGGTAGTAACCCAGATTATCTCTAAAATGTCTTAAGATAATTACTTTCCACTTGTAGACACTTATGTTTTCAAGGATAGTCATGTACGTTTCCTTATTAGACAATGAAGTGGTTCTACATCTACTAGTTATGCTAATATCAATGACACAATCATATTGGTCACATAAACAAACATATGTCGTGTTGTTTATCTGTTACATGATGTTGTTCCATGCACAAGTGGGAGAAATATATATTGTGTGCAAGGTACAACATATAGGTATATGATTTAACGGATTCTCTTGACTGCAAGGTAAGAGACTAACGTTCTAATATGACTTGTAAATATCTAATTCAAGAAATACTTGGTGTTTCAATTTACGTCATGTGAGAACTTGGCGAGATTGTAACAACAAAGTAAATCTCCATGTGAAGTCAGACCTTGCATGGACATATTTGCAGTTTCTAAATTAAACAAGTATTTAGAACATGTGTCAAAATGATATATAAGACTACTTCAAATTAAATATTTATGTATTATTAGAATGACATAAATAAATGAAGTAATCTAACACTACTTCAATTTGTTTATTTATATATTTTGGAATGACATAAAATAAAAAATTATGTAGTCCTACATTATAGTGAAGTAAATAAATTAACTTGAAATTACTATTGAAACCAATAGTTGTGTTCATAATTACTTTAGTTAAACATGTTTATGATTCATTGTAAAGACATAAACATAAAGTCTTTTAAGACTTATAATAAAGTAAGACGTTAACTTGTTATGTTTTTTAATTAAGACATATACAAGAAGTCATTGAGTTGATAAATGATTTATAACGTATAATGGGATTATAACAGTTTATGTTTTCTTGATGAGACATGGATATGAAGTGACTTGGTTAAAGAGTACTTGTGTTATAAAGCATGCAATTGGCTTGAAAAGTCTATTATACAATTAAGTTGACTTAGTTGGTAAATAGGTAAGCCAAAAGGAATATGTTTATATTATATATTGTTAGGGTTTCTTACAATATTAATTCTAATGAATACCACAAGTTGATGGTATGTTCAGTTAGGAGAATCAAACTCTATTTGATTTGTTTGATTCAAGACAACCATAACTTCTTTCTTAAAAAGTAACAAGGTTAGAAAATTGAGTATGAATTGAATATACTCAATATGACTCCAACCTAGAAGATTAATAAAACACCATTTTATTATGGAATGTGATGAATCACATTAAGTTTTAAAATTGAAGATTCTGAATTTGTTAAACTACTTATGAATAGGTTATTAACAAACTAAAGTCAGGAATTATCAATGTGTATTTGTAATGTCCCAAAAAGAGGACAATGTAGTTTTGCTCTAATTATTGAGTATATATATATATATATAGTCTATATATTACAAAAGGCAAGTGGGAGTGTTTTTTAAAGATAAAATTACAAGATACATAATCTTCTTAAATACACTAGTAAATATCATGATGAGACTAGATATGAAATGTTAACCTCAAGATGATGGAATTTTATTCATAGATATGCAAGGATATTTCAGATATTTGATTTATATGCTGAGAAGAACATGAGTCGCAGGATTATAGTAAACCTGATAATCATTATGATGGATTACCAAATATTGAATTGGGTAAATTACTCATACTATGAATGTTAAAGATGTTGTTCATAAAGATAATCAATTTTGGAAATTTGGTTTATCTTAATAGTTAGACTAGAGAATGAAAATGAGTTTCTTCAAAGAGATGGAAAACTTTAGTGGTTTAAATCTATGTGTAGAAATCATACGGATAAAATTGTACACATATTTAATGCATGTTTGATGACAAGATTATTAATCATACTTAAGCAATTAATTGTCATTGAATATTCATTCCTAGACACATTAAATATATAAACATAATAATTGTCATACTGGTTTTCATTAATATGAAATATGACAATGGAATATCAAAATTCTTTCTTGAGAAATTACTTGAGCGAGAACGGTAAGTAATCGAAAGGTTTTTTTGAATTCATATAATCTTTGGAAGTGTACGAAGTGCAATAATTCAATGAATGGATAAATGCATGCATCTATGAAATTATTCTTATGTTTAATTATTAAATCCTATTTTTGATTTATAATTGAAATAAGATAAATTTTTAGTATTTCTGAAAGCTAGTGGGAGTATTATGTTAAGGTTTTAAATCTTATATGTTGTATAACATATAGGAAGTAACATTCCTTGTAAGCTAAATGTTAAGTCTTAGATTGAAATTAAACTTCACTTGTAAGATTTAAAAATTAAAACATACAACTTTGGAATATATGTTTATTATTAATAAATTCATGTGCAGTAAAATAAATGATTCTAATAAAACATGATATAACATTTGGGAAATGGATAAATATCTTTTGACAAGATAGAACATGAATAAAATCTAAGATTGACCTGTAGATTCATCATGTATATCATGTTGTGTATTAAAATTATTGTATCATTCTTGAATAAGAAGTGATTTGACAACATTGATATCTAACTAAAAGTTATTAGATAATTTATGTAATGAATATTCTAATAGAATTACATCCTCAGCCTGGAATTGCTCCTAGATTCTATGGATGAACAATATGTCAATTGTTGTGCAAATTGTCATCAGCTACAAACTTGAAAGTTTGGAAGACATCAAACATTACACAATAAGATATTAAAGTTTACGGAGTTTTAATAAGCATATTGTTGTTTGTATACAATGATGCTGGTTTAATTGAGATGACACTCAATACTAGTCATGGTAGGATTTCATCCTTGTTAATGGCTATGTGAACTAGTTGTGCTTAGCTAAAGAGCACAGTTGCATTATATATTAAAAGAATAAGAATACTTTAAACTTTAAAATGTTTGAAAGTTTAAATTGTCATAAATTGGTGACAGAGGATGTCACACACTTTATGAATTATTATGTGGATTGGTGAATGCACACATACAAGGACTTCATTAATTGAATTCTTGAAATAAGTATTCTCAAAATTACGATAGATCAAGTTGGTTGATTTATACCTTGTCAACAAGTATGATTATCATTACTTGAGGCATAAATCATCAACTGGAATTTTCATGCATTGATCTATTTAGTATTTGGATAAGGGATGTTAAACAATTATTATAATAAATCAAATACTTGGTATGTTTGATTTTATAATATATTGTATCCTATATTTGCATGTTTAATCCGTGAATAAATTCATTTATTCTAAATCGTCCGTTGTCAATTAATGATATGGGAGTATCGTTAAATTAAGACAAATCTGAGTGATTTGGTAGAATATACTTAAAAGTATATTGATGAGAACGCATACCAATTTCAGATGATATTCAATGAATTGAATATAGGACTTATCCCAACTACATGATTTTACTTTATGGATATTGTTATTAAGTAAATTATGAATAGTTATCCTCAGACTTGAGATACCAGATAAGTGTCATGAATGTAGTGCACTTCTGTGGAACAACTTTGTGGAAAACTAGAAGGGGGGGGGGTTGAATAGTTTTGCCGATTTTAAGTTAGTTTCTAAAAACTTTAGATTCGATGTTATGTGAAATTGTATGGATGAAGATAAAGTATAGATCTAAGAGTAATGCAAGTAAAGAAAGTAAAGTAAGGGATAGAAATGACACAACCGATTTATAGTGGTTCGGCTACAAGGACACCTTCCTTGCCCTACTCCACTCCGCGAGTCACCTACTCGAGAGTTCAAGCACTATGTCAACAAACTCCTTCAACTTGGCGGAGAATCCTTTACAACGTTGCTTACACCTTTTTCTGGTACAAAGTTAAATACCGAGTCCGTAACACGGAGGTCCAAACCAACACGACTATTACACAACAAATATGTGAAATATCAAGTACAAGATCTTTTCTACAGAAATCTTGTGAGGGAACAAATCAATCAAGGACCCCTTGCTTGGATGACTTGTAGAAAGCTTGTGATCTCGCCTTAGAGAAGGACCTATATAAGAATCAAAATAGAAAGAAGAACAACTCTCTAGATCAAGTGATCTTTTGTTAGAAGAGTGTAAGAATATATGAGAGAGTTAGTAAGAAGAGGGGTGAGTAAAAATGAAGAAATGGCTCTCTATTTATAGGCAAAAACTTGCCACTGTTGCACGGATCCCACGGATCCCTTGCTCAAGGGATCCGTCTAGTGTAACTTTAGGGATCCGTGGGACGCTCCTCTTTGCCCATGGGTTTTTTGGTTATGGGTCATGGGTCATGGGTTATGGGTTGGTCCATGGGTATTTCATTAGATACAATGTATCTAATAAATGCAATGCGTCTAGTCAAATGGATATGGGTCAATACCATGGGTTATGGATATGCTCCATGGGTTGTGGTTTTTACCCATCCTAATAAACTATTACAACAAATGATTTATTACAACAATTTGTATTTAATGACTATATATAAATGCTTTACAAAAATAACATTTATCCTTATAATTTTACTTATGATAACATTATATTTGTTATCAACAAAACACAAAGATATCACTAAATATTAATAAACGTTTTTACGGTTTATTTGTATTAACAAACTTAACGATATACGTAAGTGGTAGTCATAAGGGTTGTTTCCAGAAGTGTTGCAAAGTGTGTGGGTTAGTCTCGTAGTCAAGATAGAATTTGTTCCTTCAAATTTATTTAGAGTTTAATACTGTTGGGCCCCTCGTAAGGTTGACAAGATGTTTGCGTGGCCACGCCTAAAGATCTCCCCTGAATATGTTTAGAAGATTTGGTAATCTTGGTCAATCACTTAAAACGAGAAACAGAATGGTTGAATAAAGAATGACTTAATTCCATATCTTATTTAACATGGTATTAGAAACAAAAGGATAATAATAATGATAAACCATTAAAAGGTTTTCCAGGAGCCTTGCTCGAGTTGTACCAGAGGTATCGAAGTGTTGCTAGACGCTAACTGGTGTGATCACACTATTAAGATATATCCAAGTGGGAGCTGTTAGTTTTATGGATATAAATTAGTAGTCATGAGTTAGGATCGAACTCGAGACCACGGGATTTCACGCTTTACGTATGAGAATTAAAGCTAATAATTAAATGTAAAATGTTATATTTATTTATTAATTACACGAAATATATAACGGACGTTAAGTTAATTAAGTGTAATGGACTAACGATCGTTAAATGTTAAATGGAAGGACTAGATGTGAAATTAGAGATCGAGAAGGTTCTAGAAACCTTGGGTATTGCCTTAAACGATCGGCTATGGGTTTCCTAAACCCAATCCATGTCTAACTTGGTCACCAAGTTACTTTGGGTATAAAAACAAGGCCTAAGGTCTTAGTTTTTTTATCTTTGTACTCACAACCTAAAAACCAAAAAGTGTTTGTGTGTTGAAACCGATCGTACAACCCCTAAGGGTGTCGATCACCTTGTTTTTCCAAAACAAATATTCTTGTGTGATTAAAATTAGCATTACTTTAATTTGATTTAGTACGTGTGTACAAGAACGTGGTACTAATATACTTTTGTTGGTATCTTGGATTGAATTACAAAAAGGTAAGGGGTAATTCTTATAATCCTATAAACCCTAATTTGGGTTCATCACTTGCTAGTTTTGTGGAATTGATTCTTGTTCGGCTAGAATAAAAAAGGTACGCATACTTTATGTTTATGTTAGTTAATTATTCATTATACGTTCCCATACGCTTCCGCATGTTTCTTTGATGTTTTATGTGTTTTATATATGATTGTCATGTTATATAATTCCAACAGGGAATTCAAGAATCTAAAGCCAAGAAGGTTAACCAGCTTTCAATTCAAGCATTGTGGGGGAATGGTAATGTTGATTTTGTATTTAAACCGACTGATGGTTTATCAGGAGGGCTTATAACTATTTGGGACAAAAGTTGTTTCACTATAAGAGAAAACGATGCAGGAGATGGGTTTATAGTGATGCTCGGGAATTGGGTTGGAATAGATGGGGATCTTGTTGTTGTTAATGTATATGCACCACAAAATCCTTCTGAGAAGCAGAAACTCTGGGATACCTTAAAGACCATTAGGAGAAACACAATTGGTAATTGGTTATGTTTTGTGGATTTTAATGCCATTAAGGATGAATCAGAATGCAAAGGTATGTCTTTTAATCCATCAATATCTCGGGCGTTCAATCAATTCATATTTGACGCTGAGTTAATCGAAGTCCCTCTTGGAGGAAGAAAGTTTACCCGAATTTCCAGAGATGGAAAAAAAATGAGCAGGTTGGATCGTGTTCTAATATCTCAGGATATTCTTGAATATTGGCCTAAAATTCATGTCACGGCTTTTCCTAGGAGGGATTCAGATCACTCACCCCTGTTGTTGGAAACAACTTCAGAAGATTTCGGTCCTACCCCATTCAAGTTTTATAATATTTGGTCCGAACATGACTCATTGGATCAGATTGTTGTTTCAACTTGGAACAAAGCTATCGATCATCCTCGTCCTGACATTTCTTTTTGTAGCAAACTTAGAGCATTAAAAATTGCTCTAAAAGATTGGTCAAGAAAGTTGAAGGAGTCTTTGCATTCAGAGAAATCTACTCTGGTGAGACAACTTGAGGATCTTGACATGAAAGCCGATCAAGATTTGTTATCAGAGTCTGATCTTAACGTTAAAGGTGAGGTGTTGAAACGTCTATATGAACTTGAAGAACATAATATTGCATCTTTGAAACAAAAAGCTCGATGTAAGTATACTCTTGAAGGAGACGAGAATACTAAGTTCTTTCATTCGGTCAATAACGGAAAGAATAAGCGTCAATCTATTCATGGTGTCATGCTTAATGGAAGTTGGACTACGAATCTGAGTCTAATTAAACAATTTTTTTACGATTCCTTTTCTTCAAGATTTAAGGAGGTTCTAGTTAACAGACCCTGTTTTGAAACTCAAAAGTTTAAGAAGATTTCAGCATTGGATTGATTAAACCTCGAAAGACCTTTTGAAATGTCTGAAGTTAAGAGGGCTGTTTGGGATTGTGGAAGTGAAAAGTCTCCGGGTCCTGACGGATTTTCGTTCAAATTCATAAAACACTATTAGGAGCTTATTGGTGAAGAAATTCTACAAGCGATCATGTTTTTTGGCTCTTCTTGTTCCATTGCAAAAGGGTATATTTCTTCATTCATATCTCTAATTCCTAAGGTAATAAATCCGATTAATCCACAAGATTACCGTCCCATAAGTCTTGTGGGTTTTTACTACAAGATAATTTCAATGGTGTTAGCAAATAGATTAAAGTTAGTCTTGAATTCGGTCATTAGCAATGTTCAATCTGCTTTTATTATGGATAAGCAGATTTTCGATGGTCCGTTGATAGTAAATGAGGTGATATCTTGGGCTAAACGATTTAATCACAAAATTCAAATTTTTAAAGATGATTTTGAAAAAGCTTTTGATTCCATTAATTGGGATTTTATCGATGGTGTAATGAGGCAAATGGGTTTTGGTACTCTTTGGAGAAAATGGATTCGAGCTTGCCTGGATTCTGGTTTCTCGTCTATGCTCATCAATGGTAGCCCAACTCCCGAGTTTAAACTTTCCAAGGGCCTTAGACAGGGTGACCCGCTGTCTCCCTTTCTTTTTAACATAGCAATCGAAGCTCTTCACATTGCTATGTTGGAAGCTAGGGAGAATCATATTTTTCAGGGTATTAAGCTGGGACGAAGTGAGGATTCTATTTCTCACTTACAATTTGCAGATGACGCTTTATTTCTTGGTGAATGGTCAGAGCAAAACGCGTTAAATCTAATTAGAATCTTGAGATGTTTCCAGGTTGCATCGGGTTTGAAAGTGGTAGGAATTAGAAAATTCCATAGTGAAGTATCGGTCACCCCAAATATTATCTAGCATAAGTTAGCTCGTAGACATATCGTTTGTTACTTTATTTGTTACTTTATTAGTTAGTTTGTAGCGTAGAATAGTGTAGTGTAACACCGTGGAGGAAGGATGGGTCTTTACCCACTTTATACCTGATCCACAGGCCGTCAGGAGGTCGTTTAGTTTGTAACCTATAAATACCCTCTACCTTCCAAGGTAGAGGGTTGGAAGTTCTAATCTAACCTTTTACACTTTTGTTTATCTCTCTAGAATTCCCTCTCTTCTCTCTTCATCTCTCTAACCATGGCATTCATATACTATCATCATCCTAGACCACCTGAATCATCTAAACAACATAATATTCACGATCCTACAATTGGTACCAGAGCCATGGTTATGTTGTTCTTGATGTTTCATACGATTTTTGAGTGGTTTTTTATGAATATTGTACTCGTCATATATGCGGTTTGTGATGTTTGGCTACGGTTTTGTTCTTGTTTTATTTGTATGGTGCTTTTTGAAGTGGTTTGATATGTTTTTGACATCGGTTTATACATATTTTATGATATGCAGATTTGAGTATGGCTGTTTATGTGTTGAAAAAACTGTTCTTGGTCTTCAAATGAAAAGTATTTGAATATGGTTTTGTGAAAAGCAGATTTGAATATGTTTTTAAAAAAAAAAGCAGTTAATTGGTTATACACGAATATGCTCGTGTGGATTTTTTCATCTATGCGAGTTGTCATACTCTTTGAAGCGAGTTGTGTCTAAGCTGTTTATCTCTAACTCGCATTTTTGAATGCGAGTTGCCTTTGTGTCCAGATTCATTGAATGTCATTATGCATGTTATTTTTTAATGTCATGGTCCAAACAACTTTATGTTCTTATCATGCGAGTCATAACAGTTTTCTTTGGTACCATTCATGGATGCGAGTTGAGGTTTCTGGTCCAGTTTCAATGCGAGTTACTTAGCTCGCATATGGTATATTTGCACTTGCTTTTGAGCGAGTTGCTGCTGATGCGAGTTGAGTCAAAAATCACAAGCGAGTTAAGTCAAAAACTGAAGCGAGTTATCTAAACTAAATGATGCGAGTTGCACTCAACTCGCTTTTGAGCGTGTTGTTACATATGCGGGTTAGTTCTGAAGCGAGTTGTCAGGATGTGTAAAGATGCGAGTTTGGTATTGATGCGTGTTGGGTATTGATGCGAGTTGGGTATGATGCGAGTTGGGTAAAGATGGGTGTTGGGTAAGATGGGAGTTGGGTGATGCGACTTGACAAAAGTAAAGTTGATTATGAAGACTATCTACACTGTAATAACAATCTCAGAACAACAACATCAATGAACTACATCTATGACCACCAAACATTAATCCACTTGCTACAAAGGCATCAATATATCATCTGCCAATAACAGTTTCAACCACAAGACCATGACCATAAAACAACATACCATTTTCCATCATCTCACAACCTCAGTAAACCATCATCAGTCCAAGACTCAAAGCAAAACTCATTGAAAAGTAAAAGTTAACTAATCTCAGATTTTGTTTCGAGGTCTTAACAAATTATATCAAACCTCTAAGGGTCTATATCTTGAAACAAACTCATCATTGAACCCTCTTGACTCGACTCTAAGATTAACGTGAATGGAATTATACATTAAGGGGATCTCAGTTTGGTCGTGTGATAATCATAGTACATCAAGACCATCAAGGGTCAATATTCACGACTTAACATCATTAATCCGAACCATGATCAAATAAAATGAAATATGATAGATCTCAGTATCATCCCTTGTGTGCGGTTCATGGAACACATAGATCTATAAAGATCTATACACATAAAGATTAAACATCATTGATCATGAGATGCTATACGAAATAAAGATATGGGTTTAACAAATTATGTTAACTCTATATCTTTGGCTCGTGTATTACTCGATAACTACAAAAGGAACAAAAGCAATACCTACCTTGATGTTTTTATGTGATCTCATGACAGCCTCTTAACGTCCATACCATCCCTGTGGCTAATCCAAGTCCTTGAAGCCGAGTGCCATGTCCTCAAAATCTAACCATCCTTGTGGCTTCTCAGATTCGACTTTGTGCCATCCCTGTGGCATCATATGTCCGTGTCAACATGTGGTATACTATGAGACCCACCCTAGGATCTTATGGATTACAACCCTCTTGAGGCATTTGATATGGTTCAGTTTATACTCGTTTTTGGAGGATTGATGATCTGTTTGTGTGAAGATTTGTTGAAATTAATTTGGTTGTAATTGTTTGTGTGAGGTTTGGTACGAGAGATTTGGGGGCGGTGGATACATGTGATTAGGGTTAGGTGATAAGTGTGAGAGATGGTGGCTGGATATATTATGGATTAGGGTTATGAGTGGATAAGTGTGCTTTATATACCCGTTTGATTAGGGTGTGACATAAGATAACCGGTTATGTACCTCATTTGGATCGGGTGTGCAATTCTTCTTGGGCCGTGTGGTCTTTGTGTTGGACCGGATTCTGAATGGGATGTGTTGGACATTGAACTTGGGCCGAGATCTATTAACCAATGTGGGCTTTTGTTGGTTCCATATTTGGACGTGTGGCTAGTTGGTGGTTTCACATGGGATAAACTGTGTTCAAACGTTTATATGCTTATATGATATTTGAATTCATATGAGATTATATATTAGACTTATTATCGTGAACAAACGTTGAATATAAGGATGTGAATTATTTGATACTCCACAGTATTGGATAATAGGTTTCATACAAGGACGTTATTCATTTGGGATGTTTAATTGGATTATGTGTAGCCGTGGACTTTGTGTTGGACCGAGTGGTGTAATAATGGTTAAAACTGTCACACCCCCAAATTACCTGTTTTGCAGCGGAATGGAATTCCTGGGGATTGACTGTCATAGCATCATAATCACAGTTATATTGAACGACCTAAAGTTTCGTTTGGAAAACACATCGTTTGATTTGATAAAATAATCAGAGTTTACAAAGTATAGGTCCCAAAAAGGTAATCAATATTTGCGGAAATAAGTTTGTTACAATACAAACGATGTTTTAAAGTTCATAAAACCCAAGTGAGACGCGTCGTCACCGCGACTCTATGATATGTCCACATGCCTGCCATGAAGTGAATGCCTTAGATACCTGAGATAAAACATGCTAAAAAGTGTCAACACAAAGGTTGAGTGAGTTCATAGAGTTTGTTTTGAAATGTAAAGCCTTTAAAGAATGTTCATGCAGCAAAGGCATTGTAAATCCACTCAGTTCCAAGTTCCGCCCATACAAAACTTGCAACCTGTGTGTTCACAACCCACTGCCAAAATGTGTATAGTTTATGTTCAAGCGCATGATGACAAATAAATTCACATAATAGTGCGCAACTTAATGTATTAATAGTTAATTGACATAACACATATGAGTGTTGTTTCAAATTGTTCCAAGACCATTAGTTCCATGATTATACCAAGGCATTTAGTTCAATGATTATACCACGACATTTAGTTCAATGATTATACCAAGACATTTAGTTCAATGATTATACCAAGACATTTAGTTCAATGATTATACCACGACATTTAGTTCAACGATTATACCAAGACATTTAGTTCAATGATTATACCAAGACATTTAGTTCAATGATTATACCAAGACATTTAGTTCCATGATTATACCAAGACATTTAGTTCAATGATTATACCACGACATTTAGTTCAATGATTATACCAAGACATTTAGTTCCATGATTTATGATATAGAATATGCTACATTCAGTTCAGATAAACATATAGTTTGCAAATAATCATGATTGTCATAAAAATAGTTGAGCATGTATCTCCCCCAAAGAGTTTAATAAAAGCATTAAAACAATTGAAAATGGGGCTATGGAAACTCACCTGGTGCAATGTTTATGCTGATAAAAGTGGATACACTGAAATGAGGCGCAACCTCTAACCGTGACCTATTATGAATGATATGTTCTATGATAAGTTATGATGTAATGTTATGCATGCAATTCGTATGATATCTATACCACTTGTGAATTTTTGAAAATAACGTTTATCGTCGAAATATATGTTTACGACATGTCGTCATTTTATAAAATACTTTACAAGTATTTACGTTCAAACGACCTCCTACGATAGTCGTTTAGTGATTTATTGTGAAATTATAACTTTTCGTCATAAAATAATGTCATTGAAAATTTCATGAAAGTGACTAAGTAGCCTCGAAAAGCTAGTCGTAAAATGGTGCACGTCGAGTGTTAGGAAACGAACTCAACGGTTTTTGAAAAGCTTGTATCATTATCTCAAAGTTTTAGCTTTTAAGTTTTCATCCTAGAGGTCTCGATCATGGAGAAAAATATAGGTTAAGTATGGTACTTGTGTCCAAAATATCGTTTAAGAGTGGTTTTCGGCAAAGTTAAAGTGACCGTAATTTACTCGTTACAACTCCGTTTGACGAACGGTTGGACGTTTTGGAAAATAGGCTAGGCGAACTTACTTTTACTAGAAGACATCGTTTCATAAAAAGTACTCCATCAATGTTAAAAACAACCCTCAACATGGTCATTCGCGGCCGATATGTTTGTCTATTAGAAAATATATTAGTTATGCTTATATAAAATAGTTACGGCAATTTGTTTAAAATGTGAATAACTTAATCGTTATAAGTCCGTTTTCTACATTTTATATATCCTCGGAAATCGTGATAATATATACTAATATATTTTTGATAAGTCGACACATTTAATAACGCTTAAGATTCATTTTTGACTCGTAAAAAGTTAAAGTAACATGCTGAATTTTCTAGATTTTTATAGTTTTCGTCGTCAAACTTGAAAATAGCATAACTTCTTCGTTATAACTCCGTTTTAACCCGTTCAAGCGGCCACGTTTTCGTTTTAAAGTGTATTTTCTAAATATCTAGGCCAAAAAGTTTTATCTACTGTCGAAAATTCCAGAATTCAAAAATATGGACAGACCCTTAATTAAACTTGTCGAAATGAGTTTTTCTCGCGCCAAACCTATTCCAACAAATTCAAAACAACTCCGAAGCTATTCTAATCCTACCATACACCTTCTTAGGGTGTCATGGGTTCCTAGACATCATTAAATATGATATGATACAAGGGATAATTTATAGGATGATGTAACTATATATAACTCTTAAAAACAATGAAAAAGTGGTATAAACATCCATAAGACTTGCATGTTTTTCTCAAATATGATGAAATGAATATGAAATAAATATGAAAGATGATGATGTATATGAAATGCTTACTAGTTAACTTGATGAGGTTTATGAACCAAGGTTTTATCCTAATCACCAAAGGTTTTTATTTCACAACCTTAATCAAGAGTGTGTCTAGATTGTTATATGAACTTGACATGAAAATTTTTATGATCCTTCTTGGTCTTCCTTGATGGCCGGTCAATTGGAGAAGAGAGGAGAGAAAAGAGAGCTTTTGATTTTCACTTTGGGATATTGTATGTGTATGTGAAGATATTAGGAATATTATACATTATAAGGTAGGAGATATTTAGGAAACAATTGGTGTGACTCATATGGTGGTCGACATATGCATAAAAAAAAAGACTAGATGCATTTGTTAACAATTAAGTGTATTAATGTAGAGTAAATGTGTAGTTAATTAAGGATAGTTTGTAACTTGTGTATTTATTTAAGCATTTAGGGTATCGTTAGCTAAAGATAAATTTTAACGGAGCAAAATAAAATATATTGAAGTCATAAAAATTATAAAAATACATTTCTTGCAAAATTTGAGTGAAATAATAATTATCGTGTAGTTTTTAAGAAAACCGTCGTAATTATATAAATATAACAATTTATATACAAAATAAATTTAAAACCCTGGGTAAACTCATAATATTATTTTTATAATCTTAATATGAATATAAAAATATATCGGGATAATTTTTGGAAGTATCGGATCAATTGTTCAAAATAATTAATTACGCGATAGCGTTTATTTAATAAAAATTTTACGTTGAATGAAAAATGCAAAACCATGCATGAACTAATATGGTGACGATGATGCTAATGATATGTAGACTAAACCTAGTCTATATGAAATGTCCTTGATGATTGTTCATGAATTCGCAGCTAAACCATTAAGGTTACTCGAATTTGATACTCGTAAACCTAGTTTACGATAAATGATGAAATAGTGAAACTTGAATAGTGATTTGAGAAATGACCTGAAAATACGAGTTGTCACATTCGCCCATCCAAAAAGGAATTCAGTCCCTGAATTCAGTTCATGTTAGTCTATTGAATTTTTGAATTTGTGATGAAGAACGAGGAAAGAAGACATGAAGAGGTGTCGTTACAGTTATCGATGATTTAGAGCGTACAAAACATCATTGTAAAGAAAATATTGGATGAATCTCCCATGAGTAACACTTTGACTTTGGAATATGTGAAAATTTTGCTTGCACTAAGATTTATAAATAACTGCTCCGAACATAACATGATCCCTCCAGAATTAGACATAGTTAGCTAGGCTATGTATAATTAAGGAACGATGATGTGACGTTCGGTTTAGTTGTTATAACTCTCAATGTTTACATAGATTTAAACCGTGTCGTTAAAATGACAGTTAAAGTAGAAGGAAGTAAAATTCTCGTAAGTGATAACAAATCGGAAGGAAAAGAAGGTACGCTTAATGAGAATATTATACAACGAGTGGTTTATCAAAAGTAGTACATCTTAAGTCATAAGATCCGAATATGATGGAAGACATAAACTTAGTACGACATAGTACATAAGGAAAATGAGACTGTTAGTTTCCGAACTTCTTCAGTCTTCCGCGTTGTTGAGACCATGACGAGCTTCTCCTCCTTCTAACATGTATGCATTCCCATGAGCACCTTCAACTTGTTGACCTTGGTATTGAGGACATTGATTCCGATAGTGTCCTTGCTCTCCACATCCGAAGCATGTGACTATGGATTTACCTCTACAATCCCTGGCATGGTGTCCTAGTTTTTGACACTTGTAGCACTTAACAGGGCAAAGACCCGAGTGATGATACTTACATCGATTACATAGTGGGTAGGTTCCAGCATAACCTCTGCCTTCTACTGGTGCAGCAACATAAACCATTGCGGCTCCTTGTCCTCTATTCTGCTGTTGATGATGGTTAGTGTTACGGTTTTGGTTGTTGTTATTATAACCTCCCTGGTCATTTTCCCATTTTCTTTTGTTGTGGTTAGTTTGGTTGTTGGTGTTGGTGTTGATGGTGTGATTGTTGTTATTGTTGTCGTGGTTATTGTTGATAATATTTTCCCCTTTCACAACTTGAGCCATGAGTTTTTGAGTTATCCTGATAGTTTCTTCAATTGTTTGTGGATCGGAAGAAGTTACATCTCCTTGAATACATTGTGGAAGTCCTCCAATGAAATTTTCCAGCAGTTTCTCATTGTCCGAAACCATTGATGGGCATAGTGCAACCAATTCTTGAAACCTCCTGATGTAGGTCTAGATGTCATAACCAACAGTCACTAACTCATAAAATTCCGTTTCTAATTTCTTCACCTCCGTGCGTGGACAATACTTCTTTGTCAACAACCTCTTGAATTGATCCCACGTGAGCTTGTAAGCATTTTCGATACCAATAGGCTGCGCATACGAATTCCACCATGACATTGCGCCATCTAAGAGTGTACCAGTGGCAAACTTCACCTTGTAGTCATCTGGGCAATTGCATAGAAGAAATACAGACTCCATCTTTTCAAACCAACGAATCATAGCAGTGGCCCCTTCTCTGCCTTTGAACTTTGTGGGATCACAGTTCTTAAAGTCCTTGTATGAACAATTTCGAACTTCAGACCCTCCTGCAGCTCCTGTAGCAGCAGCAAATCTAGCAGCTTCGGCAGCAGCCGCGGCCTCGGCAGCAGCAGCTACCGTTGCTCGTTCTTTTCTTTGTGCTTCGGCTATACTATCCTCTACATACTTTTGGATAGCAGCTGGTGTCATGTCTAGTGCAGCTTTCTTTGGCGCCATAACTCTTCAAAATAAGAGGAAAAATGAGACGTAGCAAAGTCTTATGTTAAGAATAAGCGCTCTAAAGAGATGTGATGTGAGGTGATAAGTTTGAGGTTACTTTTCAAGATGAGTGACGGTTTAGTGACTTAGTGTGTGAATAGCGTGTAACTCGACATGTTAGTGGTGAAACAAAGGAGTGAGAGTGGCTTTGCCCTACTTAAAGGTTTATCTCGGCATTCGACATTATCGGTGATGAGTCAACTGATATTAAAATTGTGATAGGAAATGACAAGGCATTCTCCACGTTGGAGTATGAAGAAAGGATAATAGAATGGGTATTTAAAGGCATCCATGTGACAATCGACAGAAATGAAAGTAAATAACTCAAAAAATGTACATATGAATCCGCATGTAAAGTGAATATGCACTTATGATGAAATGATGAGATGCTATGATGATGTAGTTATAGTCTAGGGTCAATGATGCAACCTAGTTCTCTATAACTAAAGCTCTGATGCCAAACTGTCACACCCCAAAATTACCTGTTTTGCAGCGGAATGGAATTCCTGGGGATTGAATGTCATAGCATCACAATCACAGTTATATTGAACGACCTAAAGTGTCATTTGGAAAACACATCGTTTGATTTAATAAAATAATCAGAGTTTACAAAGTATAGGTCCCAAAAAGGTAATCAATATTTGCGGAAATAAGTTTGTTACAATACAAACGATGTTTTAAAGTTCATAAAACCCAAGTGAGACGCGTCGTCACCGCGACTCTATGATATGTCCACATGCATGCCATGAAGTGAATGCCTTAGATACCTGAGATAAAACATGCTAAAAAGTGTCAACACAAAGGTTGAGTGAGTTCATAGAGTTTGTGTTGAAATGTAAAGCCTTTAAAGAATGTTCATGCAGCAAAGGCATTGTAAATCCACTCAGTTCCAAGTTCCGCCCATACAAAACTTGCAACCTGTGTGTTCACAACCCACTGCCAAAATGTGTATAGTTTATGTTCAAGCGCATGATGACAAATGAATTCACATAATAGTGCGCAACTTAATGTATTAATAGTTAATTGACATAACACATATGAGTGTTGTTTCAATTGTTCCAATACCATTAGTTCCATGATTATACCAAGGCATTTAGATCAATGATTATACCACGACATTTAGTTCAATGATTATACCAAGACATTTAGTTCAATGATTATACCAAGACATTTAGTTCCATGATTATACCAAGGCATTTAGTTCAATGATTATACCACGACATTTAGTTCAATGATTATACCAAGACATTTAGTTCAATGATTATACCAAGACATTTAGTTCAATGATTATACCACGACATTTAGTTCAACGATTATACCAAGACATTTAGTTCAATGATTATACCAAGACATTTAGTTCAATGATTATACCAAGACATTTAGTTCAATGATTATACCAAGACATTTAGTTCAATGATTATACCACGACATTTAGTTCAATGATTATACCAAGACATTTAGTTCCATGATTTATGATATAGAATATGACTAAACATTCTGTTCAGATAAACATATAGTTTGCAAATAATCATGATTGTCATAAAAATAGTTGAGCATGTATCTCCCCCAAAGAGTTTAATAAAAGCATTAAAACAATTGAAAATGGGGCTATGGAAACTCACCTGGTGCAATGTTTATGATGATAAAAGTGGATACACTGAAATGAGGCGCAACCTCTAACCGTGACCTATTATGAATGATATGTTCTATGATAAGTTATGATGTAATGTTATGCATGCAATTCGTATGATATCTATACCACTTGTGAATTTTTGAAAATAACGTTTATCGTCGAAATATATGTTTACGACATGTCGTCATTTTATAAAATACTTTACAAGTATTTACGTTGAAACGACCTCCTACGATAGTCGTTTAGTGATTTATTGTGAAATTATAACTTTTCGTCATAAAATAATGTCATTGAAAATTTCATGAAAGTGACTAAGTAGCCTCGAAAAGCTAGTCGTAAAATGGTGCACGTCGAGTGTTAGGAAACGAACTCAACGGTTTTTGAAAAGCTTGTATCATTATCTCAAAGTTTTAGCTTTTAAGTTTTCATCCTAGAGGTCTCGATCATGGAGAAAAATATAGGTTATGTATGGTACTTGTGTCCAAAATATCGTTTAAGAGTGGTTTTCGGCAAAGTTAAAGTGACCGTAATTTACTCGTTACAACTCCGTTTGACGAACGGTTGGACGTTTTGGAAAATAGGCTAGGCGAACTTACTTTTACTAGAAGACATCGTTTCATAAAAAGTACTCCATCAATGTTAAAAACAACCCTCAACATGGTCATTCGCGGCCGATATGTTTGTCTATTAGAAAATATATTAGTTATGCTTATATAAAATAGTTACGGCAACTTGTTTAAAATGTGAATAACTTAATCGTTATAAGTCCGTTTTCTACATTTTATATATCCTCGGAAATCGTGATAATATATACTAATATATTTTTGATAAGTCGACACATTTAATAACGCTTAAGATTCATTTTTGACTCGTAAAAAGTTAAAGTAACATGCTGAATTTTCTGGATTTTTATAGTTTTCGTCGTCAAACTTGAAAATAGCATAACTTCTTCGTTATAACTCCGTTTTAACCCGTTCAAGCGGCCACGTTTTCGTTTTAACGTGTATTTTCTAAATATCTAGGCCAAAAATTTTTATCTACTGTCGAAAATTCCAGAATTCAAAAATATGGACAGACCCTTAATTAAACTTGTCGAAATGAGTTTTTCTCGCGCCAAACCTATTCCAACCAATTCAAAACAACTCCGAAGCTATTCTAATCCTACCATACACCTTCTTAGGGTGTCATGGGTTCCTAGACATCATTAAATATGATATGATACAAGGGATAATTTATAGGATGATGTAACTATATATAACTCTTAAAAACAATGAAAAAGTGGTATAAACATCCATAAGACTTGCATGTTTTGCTCAAATATGATGAAATGAATATGAAATAAATATGAAAGATGATGATGTATATGAAATGCTTACTAGTTAACTTGATGAGGTTTATGAACCAAGGTTTTATCCTAATCACCAAAGGTTTTTATTTCACAACCTTAATCAAGAGTGTGTCTAGATTGTTATATGAACTTGACATGAAAATTTTTATGATCCTTCTTGGTCTTCCTTGATGGCCGGTCAATTGGAGAAGAGAGGAGAGAAAAGAGAGCTTTTGATTTTCACTTTGGGATATTGTATGTGTATGTGAAGATATTAGGAATATTATACATTATAAGGTAGGAGATATTTAGGAAACAATTGGTGTGACTCATATGGTGGTCGACATATGCATAAAAAAAAAGACTAGATGCATTTGTTAACAATTAAGTGTATTAATGTAGAGTAAATGTGTAGTTAATTAAGGATAGTTTGTAACTTGTGTATTTATTTAAGCATTTAGGGTAGCGTTAGCTAAAAATAAATTTTAACGGAGCAAAATAAAATATATTGAAGTCATAAAAATTATAAAATACATTTCTTGCAAAATTTGAGTAAAATAATAATTATCGTGTAGTTTTTAAGAAAACCGTCGTAATTATATAAATATAACAATTTATATACAAAATAAATTTAAAACCCTGGGTAAACTCATAATATTATTTTTATAATCTTAATATGAATATAAAAATATATCAGGATAATTTTTGGAAGTATCGGATCAATTGTTCAAAATAATTAATTACGTGATAGCGTTTATTTAATAAAAATTTTACGTTGAATGAAAAATGCAAAACCATGCATGAACTAATATGATGACGATGATGCTAATGATATGTAGACTAAACCTAGTCTATATGAAATGTCCTTGATGATTGTTCATGAATTCGCAGCTAAACCATTAAGGTTACGCGAATTTGATACTCGTAAACCTAGTTTACGATAAATGATGAAATAGTGAAACTTGAATAGTGATTTGAGAAATGACCTGAAAATACGAGTTGTCACAAAAACCATACATGGGCCGTGAGATTATGATCGAATGGAGTATTTCGGGTATTATTTGAGAATCGGTAACAAAGTATCATTAATTTTATACCAAAGTCTCACACTTGATGGTTAAGAATTAATTGGATCGGACTCGGAATTGAATGTGGATAACTTAGATTTGGATTATCATGGGCTTCTCAAGAGATTTGATTGACTATGTGATTTGTTAATGATGAGATTGGGTATGATGATGTGATTTGATGGGTTGTGCAGATTGATACTTTGGTATATACATTTTCATGGATAATGTTTCGTCACGGCTTGAAATTGTTTACTGGTAGAATGTTGACTACGGGGTTATTTGGACGGTATTTCTTACTTGGAATTGAAGTGAGGTTTTCCGGGCGCGTTTACTTATTTCATCTTCTTTCTTTCTACCCCTCCGCGAAGATTACTTGTTTGGACATTTATAGAGGGTGATAAAGACTTGGCTATTTAGTTGCGTTTGTGATTCTTTCTCACTTAACCCACAATGTAGCTATCACTTCGGTGTCCCACTCAGTTGATAATGTCAAGAGGTTTTGTACATTGGGACCGTTTCTTTTCACGAGGTTGAGTACAAGTTTAAGTAACAAATCAGGGGAATTCTACTTCATGATCAAGGTTGGTATATCGGGCTTACTTCTCCATGTGATCACTACAATAGCCAACTGAATGCGTAAATGATGGTTTACCAAAGTGTTGATTGGATAGTTGATGATGTTGTTGTTGTTGGTTAATGAACCATTGATGAACCGCTGCATGTTCCCCTAAATTAGATATTCTCTTAAACCAAAGTTGTCATTACACATTCAAACTGACAATTGTTTACGGTTTTATCTTGATTTTATAAAATCTCGCGAAAGAACCTATTTCTCGGTTTAAATCATAGACTTGTAAAATCCCGTAACAATGGAAACATCCTGATAATAGTAAGGTGCATTTCAGGATCTATCTTACGGTTTATTCTTGGTTTTGTAAAATCCCGCGAAAGAAACTATTTCTCTGTTTAAACCATAGAGTTGTAAAATCCCGTGATGATGGAACCATCTTGGAGAAAGGAAAGTGTATTTCGGGATCTTATTTGATGCTTGAGCTACGTTTTCTGTTTCGAAGAAGAGATAAAAGGGTGTACTTCATGAATTGGATGTGTGTTTGGATATTCGTCATGGCAGTTTGGTTATTACATGGTTTTAAGGGGTTATGTGCTTTTAACCATGGTCGGGATGAAACCATTATCAGAGTTCACTTAAAACGTCAAAAGAGGTTAGATTTGAGCTTTTAACTAGAAGATGTGACAACGGGGTTAATTCAGTATTATTTATTTGAGGTTGAAGTGAAATATCACGGGCGAGTGTACTTAGTATCTGAAGGTATCGGGGATGGTTGGATGAAGATTCTTCAAGATCCTTGTTCAAGCTTATTTTCAAAAACGAAGACTTGGAAATCTAGTTATTGTTGGGTGACTTTTACCTTTTCTTTTACCACTTGGTGGAATTGGGCTCTTACCACCACAAAATAACTATCACTTTAAGGAGTTACGTTGTAGTTGTCACACCCCCAAATTACCTGTTTTGCAGCGGAATGGAATTCCTGGGGATTGACTGTCATAGCATCACAATCACAGTTATATTGAACGACCTAAAGTGTCGTTTGGAAAATACATCGTTTGATTTAATAAAATAATCCGAGTTTACAAAGTAGGTCCCAAATGTAAATCAACTTGTGCGGAAATAAGTTTGTTACAATTCAAACGATGTTTTAAAGTACGTAAAACCCAAGTGAGACGCGTCGTCATCGCGACTCCATGATGTGTCCAAATGCATGCCATGAAGTGAATACCTTAGATACCTGAGATAAAACATGCTAAAAAGTGTCAACACAAAGGTTGAGTGAGTTCATAGAGTTTGTGTTGAAATGTAAAGCCTTTCAAAATCGTTTATGCAGCAAAGGCATTGTAAATCCACCCAGTTCCAAGTTCCGCCCATACAAAACTTGCAACCTGTGTGTTCACAACCCACTGCCAAAATGTGTATAGTTTATGTTCAAGCCCACATCGTCAAATGAATTCACAAAATAGTGCCTAACTTAATGTATCAATAGTTACTTGATATAACAAATATGAGTGTTGATCAAATCGTTCCAAGACCGTTAGTCCATGATTGTACCAAGTCCGTTAGTACATGAATATACCAAGTCCGTTAGCCCAATGTTATACCAAGACCGTTAGCTCAACATTATCCAAGTTCGTTAGATCAATATTATCCAAGTCCGTTAGATCAATATTATACCAAGTCCGTTAGCTCAATGAATATACCAAGACCATTAGCTCAATGAATATACCAAGACCATTAGCTCAATGAATATGATATGGAAGTTCTAAGTGTGGCAAAACTGTTACTACGCATGACTAAGCATTCAGTTCAGTTATACATGTAGTTTCAAATAATCATGATAGTTATGAAAATAATTGAGCATGTATCTCCCCCAAAACAGTTATGAAAACAAGTAAAAGTAGGGGCCACGAACTCACTTGGTGGAATGATGCGAAGACAAAAGTGAGTACACCGAAATGTAATGTGATACGTTAATCTTGACCTATTGTGAAGGATATGACATGTAATGAGTTGCAATGTAATGTTATGATATGCATGCACTACGTATGTCATTTATACCATTTGCGAGTTTTGAAAATATTACTTGTCGTCGAAAAATACTCGTTTGACGTCTTGACCAATCAAAAATCACTTTTCAAGTATTTACGTCAAAATGTCATCCTACAATGGTTTTATAATGATTTATGGTGAAATTATCACTTTTCGTCGCAAAACAATGTCGTCGGATATATCATGAAATTAACAAAAATGGCTTTGGAAAACTAGTCGTAAAACGGTGTACGTCGATCGTTAGAGAACGAACTCGACGGTTTTGGAAAGTTTGTATCGATATCTAGGAGTTTCAGTTCAGGAGTTTTCGTCCAAAAGGTCTCGAACATAAAGATAATAAGGGTTAAAGATAGTGATTTTGGCTAATTGTAGTGCAAAAAGTGAGTTTCGGCCAAGTTTGAACATCCGTAAATAATTTACTACAACTCCGCTATACAAACGGCTTGTCGTTTTGAAAAATATGGCCGGTGAACTTGATTTTATTAGAAGACATTTCGTTCCAAAAAGTTTCACAACCTCGTTAAAAACAGACGCAAACATGGTCGTTACAGCTAATGTAACACTTGTAACGTAAAAATAATATGGTTTTTCAGAAAATAATAGTTACGGCAACTTTATGAAAACGTGCATATCTTTGTCGTTTCAAATCCGTTTTCTACGTATAATACGTCCTTAGCTTCGTATCGAAGTAAACTAATATATTTTTGAGAAGTCGAAATAATTTGTGAAGCTTAAGGCTCATTTTTGACCCAAACAATGTAAAAACAGTTTGCTGAAAATTCTGAAAATAATATATTTCGTCGTCAAACTTGTAAAATCCATAACTTCTTCGTTATAAGTCCGTTTTCATCCGTTCAAGCGGCCACGGATTCGTTTTAAAGTATATTTTCTAAATATCAAGGCCAAAGTTTCGTACCAACTGTCGGATTTTCCAGAAAAATGAAACAAGGACAGAACATAATTTATAACTTATCGAAAATAGTTTTTCTCGGACAAAACCTATTCTAATCCCTTCAAATCAACTCCAAAGCTAATCTAATCCTACCATACACCTTCTTAGGGTGTCATGGGTTCCTAGACATCATCAAGACCAAAGAATACCAAGGGAATATTTATAGGATGACCATAGTATATATATATAACTCTAAAATCATGAAAAATGGTATAAATCACATATGTCTTGCATGTTGCTCCAAAAATGAAAAGATGAATATGAAATGATAAGGAAACATGAAAATGAAAGAAATATGCTTACAAGTGAAAATGATGAGGTGAAAGTAACAAGGATAATCCTAAATACTCTTGGTTTTTATTTCAAAACCTAATAAAGAGTATTATCTAGATTGTATATATGCTTGATCTTGAAAAATTAATGATCCCTTGATGAACTCCTTATGTGACCGGTTTGTGGAGAAGAAAACCAAAGAGAGAAAAGTTTTTCTAACTAGTGAATATGAGATGAGATGAATGAGAATGAGAGAGTAAGACTTTATGTAGTGAAATAAATAAGTCTTTATGTATAAATCTATATAATCAAAGACCATACCAATCAATAAATACATACCCTTACAACTTTGAAATAATTTGAGGTACAATGAATGAGAAGTGTGAAATAAGTTAGTTTAGTAGAAAGTTGCAAGTTGATAAAACAAATATCTATGACAAAAAGACATAAAAATTTAATGAAGGAAAGGGGGGGGGCGTGGCATATAAAAAAAATTTCATAGTTGGTGACTCTTGTTTATAATATAAGAGTTATAATATGTATATTCTTGTTGTTGTAAGAAAAGTGTAAGTAACTTGTATAGGAAAATGTAACTTGTAAGATAAATGGTAACTTTTTGGTACAAGTGAATTTTTAATAGATCAAAATAGAATGTAATGAAATAATAAAAATTGTAAAAATACATTCCTTGTGAAATTCGAGTGATAAAATAATTATCGTATAATTTTTAAGAAAAACGACGTAATATTTAAACTTTAACGATTTATGTACCAAATAAATTTGAAACACTAGGAAAACTAAAAATATAGTTTTTATGAACTAAATGTAAGTTTAAAAATACATCGGGATCATTTTTGAAAGTAACGGATTAAATATCAAAAATAATAACTCACGCGATAACGTTTATTGAATATAAAAAATTACGCGATGAATGTGAAATAAAATGTCATGAATGAATTATCATGATGCAAATGATGTCAATGAAATGTAGACTAATCTTAGTCCATATGAAATGTACGTGATGATATGATCATGAATTCGCCACTAAACCATAAAGGTTACGCGAATTTGAAACAAGTAAACCAAGTTTACTATAAATGTTGAAATAATGAGGCATAAATTGTGTCGAGAAATGACCTGAAAGTACGGGTTGTCACATTCGCCCATCCAAAAAGGAATTCAGTCCCTGAATTCAGTTCGTGTTAGTCTATCGGGTTTAGGGTTTGATGTGGCAAACTTTCCCATTCTCGAGCAAAACCCTCAAAAGACTTTTTGGTAACCGATTTTTACTTAATCCCACAACTCATCAAACAAGAACTGTCATACGATTAGGCTAAATCGGTTTAGGTAACAACTTGTTTCTAGCTCGATCTTTGCAACTCATCAAACAAGAACTGTCACGCGGATCAAACTGGAAACAAGTGGTTTGAAGAAAATCTTTTGAAAATTTGGCTCGATTACGGAATTGCTTACACATATAAGCCTACTACTCCCTTCATTGCATGATTCTTCCTGAATTAGACATAGGTGATCAGGCTATGTATAATTTAGGAGTAACTATGCAACGCTTGGACTAATCGACTCATATGATGTTTGGTGTTAAGTCAACCGGTGTAAAAATTGTGATAGGGAATGACAGGGCATTCTCCACATTGGAGTATGAAGAAAAGATAATGGGATGGGCATTTAAGGGCATCCATGTGACAATCGTTTTGAAATGAAAGTAAATAACTCGAAAAATGTACGTATAAATCGCATGCAAAGTGAACATGCACTAGTGATGAAATGATGAGATGCTATGATGATGTAGTTATAGTCTAGGGTCAATGATGCAACCTAGTTCTCTATAACTGAAGCTCTGATGCCAATCTGTCACACCCCCAAATTACCTGTTTTGCAGCGGAATGGAATTCCTGGGGATTGACTGTCATAGCATCACAATCACAGTTATATTGAACGACCTAAAGTGTCGTTTGGAAAATACATCGTTTGATTTAATAAAATAATCAGAGTTTACAAAGTAGGTCCCAAATGTAAATCAACTTGTGCGGAAATAAGTTTGTTACAATTCAAACGATGTTTTAAAGTACGTAAAACCCAAGTTAGACGCGTCGTCATCGCGACTCCATGATGTGTCCAAATGCATGCCATGAAGTGAATACCTTAGATACCTGAGATAAAACATGCTAAAAAGTGTCAACACAAAGGTTGAGTGAGTTCATAGAGTTTGTGTTGAAATGTAAAGCCTTTCAAAATCGTTTATGCAGCAAAGGCATTGTAAATCCACCCAGTTCCAAGTTCCGCCCATACAAAACTTGCAACCTGTGTGTTCACAACCCACTGCCAAAATGTGTATAGTTTATGTTCAAGCCCACATCGTCAAATGAATTCACAAAATAGTGCCTAACTTAATGTATCAATAGTTACTTGATATAACAAATATGAGTGTTGATCAAATCGTTCCAAGACCGTTAGTCCATGATTGTACCAAGTCCGTTAGTACATGAATATACCAAGTCCGTTAGCCCAATGTTATACCAAGACCGTTAGCTCAACATTATCCAAGTTCGTTAGATCAATATTATCCAAGTCCGTTAGATCAATATTATACCAAGTCCGTTAGCTCAATGAATATACCAAGACCATTAGCTCAATGAATATACCAAGACCATTAGCTCAATGAATATGATATGGAAGTTCTAAGTGTGGCAAAACTGTTACTACGCATGACTAAGCATTCAGTTCAGTTAAACATGTAGTTTCAAATAATCATGATAGTTATGAAAATAATTGAGCATGTATCTCCCCCAAAACAGTTATGAAAACAAGTAAAAGTAGGGGCTACGAACTCACTTGGTGGAATGATGCGAAGACAAAAGTGAGTACACCGAAATGTAATGTGATACGTTAATCTTGACCTATTGTGAAGGATATGACATGTAATGAGTTGCAATGTAATTTTATGATATGCATGCACTACGTATGTCATTTATACCATTTGCGAGTTTTGAAAATATTACTTGTCGTCGAAAAATACTCGTTTGACGTCTTGACCAATCAAAAATCACTTTTCAAGTATTTACGTCAAAATGTCATCCTACAATGGTTTTATAATGATTTATGGTGAAATTATCACTTTTCGTCGCAAAACAATGTCGTCGGATATATCATGAAATTAACAAAAATGGCTTTGGAAAACTAGTCGTAAAACGGTGTACGTCGATCGTTAGAGAACGAACTCGACGGTTTTGGAAAGTTTGTATCGATATCTAGGAGTTTTAGTTCAGGAGTTTTCGTCCAAAAGGTCTCGAACATAAAGATAATAAGGGTTAAAGATAGTGATTTTGGCTAATTGTAGTGCAAAAAGTGAGTTTCGGCCAAGTTTGAACATCCGTAAATAGTTTACTACAACTCCGCTATACAAACGGCTTGTCGTTTTGAAAAATATGGCCGGTGAACTTGATTTTATTAGAAGACATTTCGTTCCAAAAAGTTTCACAACCTCGTTAAAAACAGCCGCAAACATGGTCGTTACAGCTAATGTAACACTTGTAACGTAAAAATAATATGGTTTTTCAGAAAATAATAGTTACGGCAACTTTATGAAAACGTGCATATCTTTGTCGTTTCAAATCCGTTTTCTACGTATAATACGTCCTTAGCTTCGTATCGAAGTAAACTAATATATTTTTGAGAAGTCGAAATAATTTGTGAAGCTTAAGGCTCATTTTTGACCCAAACAATGTAAAAACAGTTTGCTGAAAATTCTGAAAATAATATATTTCGTCGTCAAACTTGTAAAATCCATAACTTCTTCGTTATAAGTCCGTTTTCATCCGTTCAAGCGGCCACGGATTCGTTTTAAAGTATATTTTCTAAATATCAAGGCCAAAGTTTCGTACCAACTGTCGGATTTTCCAGAAAAATGAAACAAGGACAGAACATAATTTATAACTTATCGAAAATAGTTTTTCTCGGACAAAACCTATTCTAATCCCTTCAAATCAACTCCAAAGCTAATCTAATCCTACCATACACCTTCTTAGGGTGTCATGGGTTCCTAGACATCATCAAGACCAAAGAATACCAAGGGAATATTTATAGGATGACCATAGTATATATATATAACTCTAAAATCATGAAAAATGGTATAAATCACATATGTCTTGCATGTTGCTCCAAAAATGAAAAGATGAATATGAAATGATAAGGAAACATGAAAATGAAAGAAATATGCTTACAAGTGAAAATGATGAGGTGAAAGTAACAAGGATAATCCTAAATACTCTTGGTTTTTATTTCAAAACCTAATAAAGAGTATTATCTAGATTGTATATATGCTTGATCTTGAAAAATTAATGATCCCTTGATGAACTCCTTATGTGACCGGTTTGTGGAGAAGAAAACCAAAGAGAGAAAAGTTTTTCTAACTAGTGAATATGAGATGAGATGAATGAGAATGAGAGAGTAAGACTTTATGTAGTGAAATAAATAAGTCTTTATGTATAAATCTATATAATCAAAGACCATACCAATCAATAAATACATACCCTTACAACTTTGAAATAATTTGAGGTACAATGAATGAGAAGTGTGAAATAAGTTAGTTTAGTAGAAAGTTGCAAGTTGATAAAACAAATATCTATGACAAAAAGACATAAAAATTTAATGAAGGAAAGGGGGGGCCGTGGCATATAAAAAAAATTTCATAGTTGGTGACTCTTGTTTATAATATAAGAGTTATAATATGTATATTCTTGTTGTTGTAAGAAACGTGTAAGTAACTTGTATAGGAAAATGTAACTTGTAAGATAAATGGTAACTTTTTGGTACAAGTGAATTTTTAATAGATCAAAATAGAATGTAATGAAATAATAAAAATTGTAAAACTACATTCCTTGTGAAATTCGAGTGATAAAATAATTATCGTATAATTTTTAAGAAAAACGACGTAATATTTAAACTTTAACGATTTATGTACCAAATAAATTTGAAACACTAGGAAAACTAAAAATATAGTTTTTATGAACTAAATGTAAGTTTAAAAATACATCGGGATCATTTTTGAAAGTAACGGATTAAATATCAAAAATAATAACTCACGCGATAACGTTTATTGAATATAAAAAATTACGCGATGAATGTGAAATAAAATGTCATGAATGAATTATCATGATGCAAATGATGTCAATGAAATGTAGACTAATCTTAGTCCATATGAAATGTACGTGATGATATGATCATGAATTCGCCACTAAACCATAAAGGTTACGCGAATTTGAAACAAGTAAACCAAGTTTACTATAAATGTTGAAATAATGAGGCATAAATTGTGTCGAGAAATGACCTGAAAGTACGGGTTGTCACAGTAGTGCTCAGTGTCACATTGAATTGTGGATTTTTAAGAGGTGATGTACGTCTTATACTTGATTGTTGGGAATTACAGATTTGATGATTACAAAACCACGAGCAAAGAAGAAACAATGAGGGCCTAATATGTAATAGTTAGCTTTTCTAGTAAGCTAGGGTTTGTAACCTCCCTCTATTATATAAAGAGGGATGGCGTCTAGGGTTACTTACTCATTCATTCATAGTAGAACTCTTCAATGAGAGTCTAGACACACGATTATAGCGTGTGTATATTAGTAGTATTAGTTTCTTTGTTTTAATTAATAAAGAAAACCTTATTAGTAATGTTGATTGTGTTATTCTATTCCGCTGTGTATTCAATCAATCAATGTTATTCATACCCTAGTTGAGTCCGGATCTTGGTTTCAACAATTGGTATCAGAGCCTCGTGGCTCTCGATCTAGGGTTTATAAGGTTTTCCTGAATTAGGGTTTATACCCTAATTCATTCATAGCAGCAGATGGTAAAGAGGCAGCAGCAAAAAGGAGTTTTATTGGCTTATAGCAGATCTGATGATGGACAGTGGTCATGCTCGAACCAGTACCATGAATTCATATGAATTGGTTACCATGAATTCATATGAATTGGTTGGTGATTGCGGTGGTCCCTATGTTTCTGTTGGTGACTTATTTGTATTGTCACGCAAGATTCCAATCTTGGTTCCACTCGTTTTATGGTACAGGTCCCAAACATCTCTCAGCCGCCATTTAAGGGTACGTTTTGTTTCTAGTAACGCAAGTTTTGGTACACGTTCTTATTGGTCATGGTTGAATTTTGATTTCTTTATTCATGTGCAAGTGGGGCCGAATATCCTATATTGCAGATTAATTCATATGTGATGACGTGAGATCTTGATTTGTTCTAGTCATCTATTGGATATTATATGTGTTGTGATTGGTCGGTGTGTTGATCATACTGGTCACAAAATTAATTTGTCAGTCTGTGAATTAATGGTCACATAATTTTAGTGGGTCCCTCGGTTAAAGCTTGTTGGTCAAAGGTAGGGATTGGTTATAATAGATGGCGACAGTTTTAATTGGTGAATGGTAGAATATTGTTTGGTGATTTGATTGGCTCGCATAATACTGATACGAGGTAGGGATATTATTTTTTTTAATTGGCTAATAATGTGTCTCAGTCCTGCTGGTACTGATGGAGTCAAAAGGTTGTACTGGTCAACTGTTGCTGCTGATTTCTCTCTATTCAGTCATTCATCCATGTGGGTATGAATATCAGGTCTATTGTTGGTATTCACGTGGGTGTGTCTTGCTGTTACTACTGATCACATCATTTCTACTTGTGTACATGTTTTTTTTATATATCAGTGGTAATTAGTGATTCTACTGAATGTTTTGGTGGGACTTGTCACGTGGGACCATCAAATGTGATAGGGATGTACTTGAATTAATAATTGATACTGTTCTTCATATTACTGGTTATTCTTTATTGTTGATGGGTCCTACGAATTTTCTTTGATTAGCTATCTATATTGGTGGAAATTGAGTGAGTACAGGCCAGCATTACTTAAATGCGTTCACATGGTAGCTGATTCGAATTTACATGGGTCGTTGATACTGGTACGTATGGCATTGGTTGATTGGTTGTCATTGGTTACTGCTGATCCCTTTTCTACTGATGTTGTTCAATGGTCTTGTGGGTCCCAATCAATTGTGTTATTATACTGATCACGTGGGCATATATTGTTCTGTTCCCACTGATATTGTTGCTACTGATAAGTCTGTACATGGGGCTATATATGTTGGTACTGGTTGATTCATGGCTAAATGGCAGCGTGGGAACTTAATTCTGGTCGGATAACATTTGTACTGTTCATGATCAGTTGTTGTATATGCTAATTTTGGTCTTGACAGTTGGTCTTCTAATGTTTTACTAGTCTTGGTGAGTTGAATTTTTAATTCAACGATGAACCCTAGTAATTAACATATTTTCGGCTTGATTTGATGTTTCTACTGGCTGCATATTTTGATTCGTTTCTACTGATCGGTTTCTGCCGAAGGTATTGGTTTCTGCTGATCGTTTCCTGCTGATTGTTACTGCTGATCGGTCTCTACTAGTTGTTTTGGAGTTATTATTGATTGATCAGGTGCGTGTCTTATCATCTCTCAAAGTGAGTTAGGCACTTTTGAGGTAACTTGTTTGTACGTTAATGATGTGACAAAGACTTGATGATTCTAGTGAAGGGGTGAGATCTACAAAAAGTACTTAATGCTCACATTTGCTATCACTTTAAGGAGTTACGTTGTAGTGCTCAGGGTTAGTGAAGGGGCGAGATCTATAGAAAAGGTGCTTAATGCTCACCTTTGCTAGTGCATCATCTGAGTTTGGAGTCACGTGGATAGTACAAGATATAAGACGCATGCTTTGGTGTTTCTACTGGTTCTCCATTCCTACTGGTGGATTATGTTGCTGCTGATTTGACGTTTCTGCTGTTGCATTTTATTTATTTTGTTTAGTTGTAAAAAAAAAAGTATCGTATTATTTCTTTTTCTTAGTGATTAAAAAAAATTGAGATGGTTAGTATAATTTTAAGGGGAAGCTTATGGTTTATATACTTTCCATCTACATGCATCACTTGAGGGGAAGCGTATACGAGTTGCACAAGACCCCTATTAGATGATTACAAAAAGGGGAAGAAGATTCATGATGTGCAGCTTATTATTTGTGATGACATGTTTTAGCATTGTTTCTTTATACAGGTTGTTTTGTAATATCAAATAGGGGAAGATTGTTGGGAATTACAGATTTGATGATTACAAAACCACGAGCAAAGAAGAAACAATGAGGGCCTAATATGTAATAGTTAGCTTTTCTAGTAAGCTAGGGTTTGTAACCTCCCTCTATTATATAAAGAGGGATGGCGTCTAGGGTTACTTACTCATTCATTCATAGTAGAACTCTTCAATGAGAGTCTAGACACACGATTATAGCGTGTGTATATTAGTAGTATTAGTTTCTTTGTTTTAATTAATAAAGAAAACCTTATTAGTAATGTTGATTGTGTTATTCTATTCCGCTGTGTATTCAATCAATCAATGTTATTCATACCCTAGTTGAGTCCGGATCTTGGTTTCAACATTGATGGTTGGTTGGATGATGAGTATAGAGTACTTAGAGATTCAATGGAGGATGAAGTCTCGGCATCGCTCTTTGTTACATATGTGCAAGTTTAAGTCACGAGTTCGGGTTAGTTTACTTCAAGGTCAAATTCATCATATTGGGTTTTCTCCATCAGCTGTCACAACAAAGAGCCTACTGAATGATAATGGGGTTGATTATAAGTTTGCCAAGAGAGGTTGAAAAGAGAGAGATTATGACGTATGAACACATCAGTTCATGTCTCATACTCTAAAGAAAAGAAAAGTGTACGTTTCAGTGCGCTTTATCTTGGAAAGAAGAGAAATCTTCTTATGACTTATGAACACATCAGTTCATGCCTCGTACTCTAAAGAAAAGAAAAGTGTACGTTTCAGTGCACTTTATTTTCGGAAGAAGAGAAATATTCTCAATTATGACCATTCTCATCAACATGCTTCATGCTTTTTCCATGCGCTTTCATTTATCAAGTGAACCGGGCAATTATTGATTGTTTTTCTTATTCTACTTGCTCAACTATATTGACGATGCCGACATCATATGCTAATTTTGTGGGGGAGAAGTGTGAATAGAATACATTTGGATGATATTCACTTGTTTAATCAAGAATGGCATCTCCGTATGCAATTCTTGAGGGGGAGAAGAAGTGTGAATTTTTTGCATGGTTGATTGATATTTTAGAATTTATGGTCAAACGGCTCCTAACTCATGTAAGAACCGAGCTTCTTCTTATCGGATCATCTTCACATGTAGTTTTTTTCTTAGAGCCGTTGGTTGACATCTTCACAAGCTGATATGAGTTTAACGACAAAGTGCTTCCGGTTAATGCTTCACGTGTACATCAACATGATGATTCCGAACAACCTTTTATTCTTGTTTGATGTGATTGTTTGCTTGGTGTTACCATTTTGTGTGTTCGTTGCGGGCTGATTGCTGATTTCCTTGATGAACATCTTTCTGTTCTTGTTTGATTGGGAGGGATTTTAAGTTAAGGGGATTTGCAAGATGTAAGTTAATTGGGATGCTTTTTGGTGTGATGAAGATGTTAACTATCTATTCCCCAGTTAGACAATCTTGAAGAAGGTCGAGTCTACAGTCAGTTCTACATTTTATGCTACATGTTAGAAGACTAAAGACGAGTTGCATTTGATTATCTAAAGACTTCTTCTTAATATGGGCATTTATCAAAAAGATTGTCAATTTAGGGGAGAGCACTAATTGGGGGAGAGTGAAATAAGATTCAATCCCAATTAGACTTGCTCACACTGATCTTCAGCAAGTTGATTCTCACATATATATTTGTGCTAATGGTATTCTTCTCAAAAGATTTCGAGCATTTGGGCTTATAATATGTTGCTGATTCTGAAGTGTCAAAACCAGCAAGGGGGAAGGAGACACGCATCTAAACGCGAGTAAACTTGATGAACTTAACACTTCTAAGTAATTGAAGATATCCCGGGAAGACAAATGTTATTACCGCAGATAAATTCAAGGTTTGACTCATGGCGAGTAAACTTGATGAACTTAATTCTTCTAAGTGATTGAAGATATCCCGGGAAGACAAATGTCATGACCGCAGAGAAACTCAAGGTTTTACTCATCAAGGCGTTTAGTGTTATTATTCCAACTACGTGGGGGAAGTGATGGAAGAGTTAGTTTCTGAAGATAAAAGAGGTGATGATTTCGATGTTATCGCAATCATCAGGGGAGAGAGAATTGTGTACATTGGGGATGCTCAGTTGTTTTACTTGAGGGCTTAATCAGTGATTCAGAGATATAATCACTTATTCTGGTGTTGACATCCGCAGAGATTGTCACCCGCAGAGATAATCAGTGATTCGGTCTGCTGCTTCAATGTTATCGGTTATTCTCTCTTTGGGCATTCGGGTACTTCGGGTTCTTGAGCTTCATACACTTTCTTCAGGGGGAGAGAAAAGTATACATCAGGGGTTATTCTTTGGCTATTGGATTTAGTCTGCTACTTCGATGGTATAAGTTTCACTGTCTTCTGGTATATGTGTATTCGGGTTCGTGAGCTCTAGTCTAAGAGACTGACTGCATCAAGTCATCTACTTGGGGGAAGTGTTCTCTTGACACCTTTTTGGAATGGATTGCTTCAGACTTCAGTGGTTATGAAATGTGAGAAGATTATTTATGAGTGGGATGATACGTTGCTGATCTATTTTGATGATATAACCCCGAACGGAGAATCTCGATTATCGTTTTTAAAAGGAGCAGCGGGATTTATGTTAAATGGTGTGCTTTTCTGTGCACCTGGCTAAGACAAGCTTGAAATAGAGCTTTGAATCTGCTCAGCTAAAGGATTTTCTGTTTGGGGGGAAGCTGCCAAAGTCTCTTTCTCTCAAAGGCTCATGTTCTATCTTCTATTCTGGAGCCTCGGAAGCTTTGGTGGTGGAAGTTTAAGAGATGATGAACTCTATCTTCTACGACGTGGTGTTCAATATCCTTATCTCGGTACTCGTATCATCATTCTCTCAAACTATATCATCTTCTCTATCTTTGTATATATTTATCAGAAAAACAAAATAAAAAATTATAAAACCAACAAAAACCCATAAAAAAAAATCAAAAAAATTTGAAAAAGACCAAAAATATGTTTTATCAAGACATGTCTTCTGGTATCGATAATATCTGCGGTCTTAGAAATGTCATTCAATAATGGCACGGGACCATAGATGAAGTTCGAGCAGGAGGTGTAAATATTTTTTTTCCAAAATATGTCTCTAAATGATGGCTTACAGTTATTTCAGACTGTAACCCATGCTTCAAAATTATGGTTTGCTATTATTTCCGATAGCAACCCGCTCTTCAAGGAAGGAAAGTGCTGCGCTAAACCAATTTTAAAAATTTTCGTGCACTTATCCTAAAACAAAATGAGGAAAGTATGTCGAAGGATTGCTGTTCCTACTCAAATATTTTTCCTTCAAAAATTCTTCAGAAAAATATTTGTCTTAACAAAATGGTGGTAAATGAGTTGCTTAAAATCTTTCAGAATCAGAGTTTTCGTAAAAATTTGAAAACTCAATCAATGACTTCAGCGCTTTTAAACTTTTCAGAAAATGAGTCATTGATTGAGAGGGAGAATGCTTTCAAATTTATATCATCTAACGGACTTTCTTAATCATCCTACGTGCTTATCTAAAAAAATATAATTGCCTATGTTGAAGGACTAGGTTTCTAGGACGTGATTGTTAGGATTAGATGATTATAGATTGATGAACACACTATTCCCATACCTTTTATGATCTGATTGATATGTTGAATTGACTTTTATTAGTCGATTGCTGTTTGGGTGATGTCGACCACCATATATATGTATGTGTGTTCACTAACGTAGGCAGGTATATTGGTATATAAGAATGTTCCCGATCCGGATCCCACAATTGAAGATGATTGGATGCCAAAAGAAAACTATATCTTGGGTTGACAAATGAAGAAACAGAGCTTAATTGGACTTCAATGGAGAGTTGGCATGAAATGCAACGTAAGAGGTCTCACTGCATCAGCAGATGGTTTTCTTCAGCAAGTGAAGAAACGCAGCTTAATTTGACCTCAGTTAGCATTAAAATGCAACGTAAGAAGTCTCACTGCATCTACAGACGGTTTTTCTTCCAAGCCCTACAGCAACAACATAAGCTTCTCAACCACCTAACGTATCTTTGTGCAGGACAATTGTGATGATACCATTTTTTAAACAATTTTGAAAAATTTGATTAAATTGTTTTGAAAATGGAAAATATTGATTTGAAAATAAATTGGACTTAATTTTGAATATCACCGGACTTCATTTTATCAAAACTTAAGTCACTTAATCATCGACTATGGTCATCGATTGAGGGGGAGAGTGATTTAAAATAAAATATTTTCAATCGATATTTCTTCATAAAAGTTCCAGTTTGTACGTTAAAATGTGGCGATCTAAAGATTTAATGTTATGTCATGGTATGATTTTCTTTAAAACTCAAAGATCTGTCAAAATGAAATTTTTTCTGTTCTTGTTTGATTGTGAAATTGTTTTATTTTACTCAAAGATCTCTTAAAACAATCATACCTGACACTAACAATCTTTAATGTCTTAAATTGGTCCTTATCTGTCATTTTTTAAAATTGAATCTTGCCACGTCTTTCCCCAAACTTTTCTAAATGATTTTAATCAATTGGGATCCCAAATCTCAATTGGTTTGAAAGTTTTGATCAGGGGAGAAATCGTGATTTAAATCTCAAATCTGTTTTAATGGAATTGGTTTTAGTCCTTCAAAGGCACTCCTGCCTCCGTGTGCCAAACGATTTCAATATACATAATTCACATGTTGAGGGGGAGCATTTATCCAAAAACAAAAAGAGTATTTAAACCAGGCATATTTTCTCCCATGTTTTCTAAACCAATTTAAATCACTTGGGATCCAAAATCTCAAAGGATTTGATATTTTTGATCGGGGGAGAAAATGTGATTTAAATATGAAATTTGATAAAAGGTGATCGTTTTGATTCAATTGTGCAGGCTGCTTTCTCATATGTGCTAAACGCTTTCGAATCTCGAAGCACATATTGAGGGGGAGCATTTCAAAAGAAAATAAACTATCGAGGTACAAAAGCTTTTATGTTTTAACATAAAGTACCTTGATTGAGTTTTCAAATAGTTTCTTAATGGCTTTTGTGATCGTGGATGTGCTTCAAAAGAACTCTTTCCTCTATGTGATAAAATCATTTCAAATATCCTACGCACATATTGAGGGGGAGAATTTTACCAAGAAAATCAAATGGCTTTTTCTATGAAAATAGTGATCAAAGAAAATATTTCAAAGTCCTCTTGCCTCCATGTGCTAACAATTTCTAAACCATATGCACATGTTGAGGGGGAGGTTTTCTAAATGATCAAAACTATTAAGGTACAAAATGCTTTGATCTCGTATCACAAGTACCTTGATTATTTTTCCAAATGATTTTTCAATTGGTTTCAAGGAAGAATGAACTGTACCAAAAGACCGACCATTTTACTTTATGTATGGAGTTATAAGGATGGTGAGGTTAGGTATTCGTTCCCACGATCCCGCCAGAACCGGAGGGATCTACCCAGGGACAATCCACTAGATAGTGTAGAGTCCTTAGGTATGATGAAAAAAGGAGAAAAGTTAGATTTGGGAAGAGTGCGGACTGAGATAGAGCTAGAACTGGAATAAACCCAACAAGGTTCTAGTTATGAAGTCTCGGTAAGCACTGAAGGGGTTGAAGAATGAAAAAGAAATGAATGTAAAAAGGGAGAAAAGAAATAGCCCTCCAATAATTCAACCTTAGGGCAGAAACCGGGTTCAATACATATGCTACTGGTGGTTACTAAGGTAACGCCGGTATTGAAGACAAGAAATCATGGACCCAGTGATGCACTGCACTAAACTTCCCAAGCTACTCAAGTTCCTCTTAAAAGGGCTTGTTTCACTCTCACGGGGAACCGACATTATCTATCGACTTTCTCTTAGAGATTGTTGATATTGAAGAAGGAGACCCTCTCCCCAGTCTCCGGCATAGGAACCAAATGTGCACGATTGAGTCTAGAGCCAAGAGATCATCCACAATATCTCATTAGGACACAAAATTCATGAAGACTTGTTGTTTCACACAATGTGGAAAGTAAGAATATATTAAGAGTCCTACGCTTTATCCTTGTGGTATTGCCAGAACATCCGAGTGATATGAAAATATTCACGATGAAGATGGAAATCCTTCTAGAGCCAACATCAAACAAGCTCTTGGTGGGTGACATGTGAGATCTTTTCTAAAGATCAAGCTTGTGACAACTGGATAGAAACGATGGGGCGATTCACTCATGAATCAACCTTGGTCCAGGATTGGAATTGACAAATACTTTTGGAAAAACCGTTCGATGTGCAAACCTTCTTTTCTCTAGCACGTCGAATGTGTATTCATATTTCAAACTCAAAAAGTATCTCTGATTGAATAAATACTTTTGGAAAAACCGTTCGATGTGTGAATCTCTTCTTTTCTCTAGCATGTCGAATGTGTATTCTTTTTCAAATACAAAAAGTATTTTTGATTGAAGATTGACCTTTCTCATAAAACCTTCGTTGTATTGCAAAACTCTTTCTTCAAGCAATACGCGATTGTTTTCAAATCAATTTTTCATCAATCAGTGAATCTCAATTCGCTGGTTCACTCACTCCGTGTTGTCTTCTTTGAGACGTTCTGGTTTGAGAACGGCTAGAACAGCTGCGAAACCCTGTCAAGGAGATTCTTAGGAATCCTACCTGATCACAGGCAGTACTTGTACTGCTCAACGGGGAACCGTGGGCCGTGTACATCAAAGACACTTTCGTGTGTTTTATTGCTAACTGTTGTTTGCAGGTACATTTGGACGGTTGCAGCTGATCAGAATTGAGGAGTCAATCCAAAGCCACATGCTTACAACATCCACACTTAATTTGAAGAAATCATGACTTGTGCATATCTACAGAACCTGGCTCAGATATTTTTATACTATGCTTCTGCTACGCTGCTGCAAATATCTTGAACCAGTAAAAGCTTCTGCTACTCTGATGAAAAGATGTCATGATCCAAAAAGTGTGAGCATGTCGGTCTGAAAGTCACAACTTCACATGATAGCAACACAATAAAGGGTGATCCAGAGATTTACTGTGGCTGATGATCTCAATGAAAGCTTGAAGATCATCAAAGATGTGGATCAGTATAAAGGCCTCCACTTAAAGTATAAAGTTATCGGACTTTAAAGAATCACTGCTAAAGCACAAAGATGCAGATGTTGAAGAATTAATGTCTACAAGCTCAAGACTGAAGATTAAATAGAATGCTAGGATTCGAAATGTAAAACATGGGGGTGACCTCCCTTAGGGGGAGATTGTTAGGAATTAGAAAATTCCATAGTGAAGTATCGGTCACCCCAAATATTATCTAGCATAAGTTAGCTCGTAGACATATCGTTTGTTACGTTATTTGTTAGTTTATTAGTTAGTTTGTAGCGTAGAATAGTGTAGTGTAACACCGTGGGGGAAGGATGGGTCTTTACCCACTGTATACCTGATCCACAAGCCGTCAGGAGGTCGTTTAGTTTGTAACCTATAAATACCCTCTACCTTCCAAGGTAGAGGGTTGGAAGTTCTAATCTAACCTTTTACACTTTTGTTTATCTCTCTAGAATTCCCTCTCTTCTCTCTTCATCTCTCTAACCATGGCATTCATATACTATCATCATCCTAGACCACCCGAATCATCTAAACAACATAATATTCACGATCCTACAGAAAGTTAATCTTTCAAAAAGTCGCTTAATTGGGGTGGGGCCTCGGGTGGAAGATGTTAGAAGGTTTGCTCGCTTGCTAATATGTAAAAGGGAGGTGCTACCTTTTAAGTATCTTGGGCTGCTGGTGGGTGCAAATATGAGGAAAGTTTCTAGTTGGAAACCGATTATTGATAAATTTCAGTCAAAGCTCTCCTTATGGAAAGCAAAGATGTTATCGTTCGGGGGAAGGCTCGTACTCATTAAATACGTGACGTCAAATTTACCTGTTTATTTTTTCTCGCTTTATCGAGCTCCGTGTGAAATAATCAAAACCCTTGATCGCATCCGAATGAATTTTTTCTGGGGCGGTGGTAATGAAGATAAGAAAATAGCATGGATTTCGTGGAAAGATCTTATTGCTCCATTGGCAGAAGGTTGTCTTGGCATTGGATCTCTATATGCTTGTAATATTGGTTTATTAGCTAAGTGGTGGTGGAGATGGAAAACTCAAGATCAGGCGCTATGGAAACAAGTTATTCATGCTATTCATGTGCAATTGGAAGGAGGAGCTTTAAAAAAAGGCACATGGGCTAATATAATAAAACTAGATGAGGAGCTTCAACAACTTAACATTCCTTTAAAGTCTCTCTTTTCTCGGAAAATCGGTAAGGGAGATTCAGTTAATTTCTGGACTAACGAATAGATTGGTGACTTAAACCTTGCAATCATGTTTCCTCGTTTATTCGCTCTCGAGCTTGATAAGAATTGTAGTTTAAGTGAGAGGCTCATCCGGGTGGGGGATACTTTCACTTGGAGTTGGAATTGGAGACGGGCTTTAAAAAGCGGGCGGGAGAGGGCTGATTTTGATCAGCTAACGGAGGTGGTTCGTGATGTGAATTTGTATGATGTTTCGGATTCATGGAGGTGGTCTCTCGAAAAGTCAGGTAAATTCACTGTCAAATCTATTCGCTCTCGAATTGAAAAGAAAATTTGTATTTCTTCAAACCACTTCACTAGATGGTCTAAGTTGGTGCCAAAGAAGGTTAATATTATAGTGTGGAGAGCCATTCGGGACAGGTTAGCCACTAGAGTTAACCTTGATTTGAGAAACATAGATTTGCATTCAATATTATGTCCGAATTGTGACTCGGAATTGGAAACTATAGAACATCTGATGGTCTCTTGCAACTGGTCAAACTGGAGTTATGTTTTTCAATGGTGGGGATTTTGTTTGCCTCAAAATTCTCGTGGTTGTTCATTGTTAAACATTATGGATTTTGTTAGGAATTTAAGTCAAAGGAGAAAAGCTATGTTCAAGCCTCTTCAATTAAGATGTTTTGAAGCCGTTTTGTTCTCAACTGTTTGGATAATGTGGAATAGTTGAAATCGCAAGGTGTTCATGGACAAGTCTCAATCTAGCATCGAAGTTTTCAAGGAGATTCAACAATTATCCTACAATTGGATAGGTAGTAGATGCATAAAATTGACTATTAACTGGAATGATTGGATTAATGATCCTATAATTGCTTGTATAGTGCCTATCAGTTGGGCTTTTTGTATCTAGCTTCTTGCTATTTTTTTCTCTTCTCGATAATAAAATCCGCCGTTCAAAAAAAACAAAACAAAATGTACGGTCTTTTTTTTTTTTTAATTGAAATTGTCACATCTAATGAAAATTACTTTGTCATTATCTCTAAAACTGTAACTGGAAATTGCAAAAACCTGTATCTTGGGTATAATGTCGTTTCCATAAGTAGTCAAATGATAGAAATAGCGTTGAAATAACCAAAAATGTGATTTACTCCTGTCCCGATCAAGGAATAGTTTTTAGGAGCACCTTATTAGTATCTCCTGATAATCATTTGACTTCGATATAAGTAACTGATAAAAGATATGAAAACTACTAAACCTGTAACAAAATAAGAGGTTTTTTTTTTTTAATTTGGGTAAAGGGTATTCCACCCGGTAAAATATAAATAAGAGGTTGATCGTACCTATGTAAATTGCACCAGCACAGCAGTTGTGCAAGCACAATAAGCAAAACACAAGACGAGTGACACAAGATTTATATGCCTTAGGAATGGAAAGACGGAATTTGTGCCAAAATGAGTGTAAAGGTTCCAAATATCACTATAAAATGGGACAATTGCATGCTCCCATCTGGTCTTGGCAATAAGTATATAAACTGCATATCAAAGTTGAATATCATGTGTCTAGTTGTAAATTATTACCTAAAATATCATGGGCCATATCTTGAAACCTGAGTTGTGTTGGAAAATTTAGTGCACTTGTGGGATTAGTTCACACCTTGTAATGGGTTAGGAGGTACGGAGTGTACACCCATAAGGTCCATGAACACCCTGACTCTTATAGTGGTTTGTATTGGTAGTACTGGTGAAAGTACTGCTTGGTGAAAGTACTGCTTGGTGAAAGTACTGCTTGTGGAAAGTACTGCTTGTGGTTTCCACTGATAAGCAGTGTTTCCACTGATAGGCAGTATTTCCACTGAAGTGGTGTATCCACTGATAGTGCTATGAAAGTACTGATAAGCAGTGTTTCCACTGATAGGAAGTACTTACACTGCAAGTGAAAGTACTGCTAGTGGAAAGTACTGCTTATGGAAAGTACTGCTAAATGGCAGTTACAACTTCTTTATGACCACGTTTGATTGGTCATGTAACCACTAACGGCTATAATGGGGATAATTATGAGGCTATTAATGGGCCGATTAATACTCATAATTCCATTGGAATAGCTCAAGAGTAACCTCCTATTAATAGGAGGTCTGATCATGCATGAAGAACACACAGAAAACGTAAACACTTATTAGCAAAAGGGTTATAGAATTGTGCCTAATTCTCTAACTGCATTTGGTCTTATCCCAAGTAGATATTCGTGATACCCAGGCATTAGGGTCGAATAGTTTACTTTGGAAAGTGATCACACGATTCCAAGTGATATCCGGTAACCACCAAGTGGTATCTGTTACTACTAACAGTTTGTTTGTTTCTGCTGAAGAGTTGCACATTTCTGCTGAATTGATTATCTTCACCCTGCTTTGGGACGAATAACCACCAACAAGTTGGCGCTTGCCAAGTACAGCATGATGTTCCAAGCTTAGAGAAAGGAGGGTGTAGGAGTAGAATGTGTAAAACGCCCAGTTTTTTTTTTTTTTTTTTTTTTTTTTTTTTTTTTTTTTTTTTTTTAATATAAAAATCTGTAAACTGTACACATTGATAAAACTAGCGGAAGCGTATTTTCTACATCATACGGGCTTATCCCAGACGTCCCGTTAAAATACTAAACTTTACAAAAATACATGACGATGACTCTTTAAACTTGGTAAAGAAACTTGTTCTTGATTTAGGGGCATTCCAAACGGATAACAAATGATGGAAATGAGAAGCTCGTTACCTAACCCGCGAGCTACACCATTTTAACCCATTATGCCCCATTTAGCATGTACATGGTCTCATCTTGCATACCTACAAAAATATAAACTGAGAACGGTAAGTCTATAAGACTTAGTGAGATAACGGAACTGTATTAAATCATAAACTGAACATAAACAAGATGCTGAATAAGTATATATAGTATTATTCTGACTACATGAATCATAATAATAACTAACTGCATAACATAAGTATACTGAGTGCATGGCTGACTGCATAACTAAGCACATACTTGGTGCATAACTGACTGAGTACATAAACACATACTGACTGAGTGCATAAGCACATACTGAGTACTTTTAGTACTATACTAGCTGAGTGCATAAGCACATACTGACTAAGTACTTATAGTACTGTATTGACTGGATACATAACTGACGAGCCATATAAGCATGCTAATCATCCATACAGGATGTCTGAGTTCCGATTTTGGAACATTCACTATTCTAAGGCTCGATTCTCCACTAAGGAGGTCTAAGTTCCAATTTTGTCTGGAACACATGTGTGATCACATAACTGACTATATACTGATAGTACTAAATACATTGAGTAATGCATGAAATACCATTCTGACTAATTTAGTGCATAAAGCACTTGGCGCGCCTTAAAACCTGCATAAGCATATACCTAATATAATCTAACTTGCATATATAAACGCATCACATGCCAGAAGTGCATAAAGCATTTTACACACATTACTAAACACATATAACATTCATATATAATTTAAGGTTAAGCTAAATACTTACGCTTAACTACAACATGATACTAAGCTAAGCTGGAGCTGAGACTAAGCTAAATAAAGAAACTAAACAATAATATGGTTACGAGGTCAAACTAAGATATAATACAAAAATTGTACTATAACCTAAACCAAGGCTGAGTTATAACTTGATACTATAGCTGAACTATAATATAAAGCTAAACTATAATATAAAGCAGAATTACTATAAAATATTGTTGAGACCAACTATAACATATAACTGAGTCTGCGCTATAAATAATATTGAGGTTGACCACGACATGTTACTTAGTAAAAACAATCGGGTCTACTTAATGCTGAATATTGCTAAACAGGTCAACATGACTATGAATATGACCAAACAGGTCAACATGATGATGAATATAACCAAACATGTCAACATGATAGTTAATATGACCAAACGGGTCAACATGATACTTAATACGACAAAACTGGTCAATATGATACTTAATATGACCAAACTGGTCAACATGATGCTTAATATGACCCAACGGGTCAACTTGATACTTAATATGACCAAAGGGGTCAACATGATACTTAATATGACCAAACATGTCAACATATTACTTAATATGACCCAACGGGTCAACATGATACTAATATGACCACACGGGTCAACATGATACTAATATGACCAAACATGTCAACATAATACTTAATATGACCCAACGGGTCAACATGATACTAATATGAACACACGGGTCAACATGATACTAATATGACCAAACATGTCAACATACAACTTAATATGACCCAACGGGTCAACATGATGATGAATATGACCACACGGGTCAACATGATACTAATATGACCAAACATGTCAACATACTACTTAATATGACCCAACGGGTCAACATGATACTAATATGACCACACGGGTCAACTTGGGTCAACTTGGGTCAACTCAATAATCAACATAAACACCTCCTAAACATCATAAATTGATCATTAACATAATCCCATCATAAACCCTAATAATCATATGCATAACCCTTGAATCATAAACCATGAATTCATCACATAATCATGTAAAACACTTATTAAACATAACCTCATAACTCATAATCATGAATTAACACATGATTCACTACTTACCTTGAATTGGGGAAGAACACATAAAACCTTGATGACCCTTAATCCTTGATAAGCTCTCTTTAATCCTTGATTAGGCTTTGTTTAAATTTGATAGAACTTACCATGAACCTGGAATTCTTCATGGTGAAGAAATCATCTCCCTGGTTCTTTCTTTTCTAGTTATTTCCTGATATTAGAGATAAGGAAGGAGGGTATATTTTTTTCTTTCTAAACCGGCTTTGATATTAGCTAAAAGAGTATGATGATTTATTCCACTATTTTACCACTTTAACATAATTAGTCCCTTGTAGTAGAATGTCTTGCAAACTAAATCATATCTTGTTTACATATCAAGTCCCCACTAACTATATTTTTAATACCGTCAAAGTGGGACTTTTATATTTATTCCACTAAAATAATAAATATAGCCGTTACTACTTTATTTAAAAATCGGGATGTTACAATGTGATGATTGATGCAAGCGTCAATACCACTACGCCTCCCTCCCAACCCAACAATGCCAAGGCAAACGGTAGGCTTAGTAGTGCTGGTGCTACAATAGCGGTCGTCAAATAGTACCCACAATGTACCCATGATCCTACGATATGGTAAAATAATCATAAAATGCACATGATGCAATAATAAGGATACATGACATGAAAGTTCAGTTTCTAGATACATACTTGAAAAGAGAGACTTAGATTTTCAATTCCACATTCACATTCCAAGATGTTGCTAATATAGTATTTGTTCTCTTCTATGTTTAAACTGTCGCGTAGAAATTATAGAAGCTAGCACCCGTTTTATTCTAGGTAGCGTACAATACATTGAAAGTTTGTATCATTTTAAGATTAACTTAAACAAGTATCTAAGATTCTAAACACCACCAGCCCAGCCCAAATTCAACCCACGAGTAAATTAACTGTTGGTTATTTTAGTGTTTTACTTGAGACCAACGGTCTTATACAAGTTTAGCTCAAGATGAGCTAGGAGGTGCGGAGTGCACACTCATTATAGTTAGCTTGATACAGCCACGACAAAGACGCAGGAGTCAAGGGGGCCGCGCCCCTTGTGGGGGTCTTTTACTAACCCACACAATGGTTACTTGGTTGGTAAATAACCGAAAATAATTGAATTGGGGTTGGTGGTTATAACCACATTTCTGGTCTCATTTACATAACATAACATCTAACAATACTCTAACGATCTGATTTCTCATGCCTTAGATTTCAATTGTCAATCTGTCTTATCCGATTAAGGATTTCGTGAACCCGAGGCTTATAGGATCAAAATACTTTAATGTGAAAGTAATTACATGATTTAGATTGATATCCAGATTATAAACCATTTGCACATAAGTAAATTTCCTGCATTAACTCGTGCTGGGATACACTCGATCATATACACCTCGCTGATTTTTTGAGCAAGCTGGATAATTTTTTTCTTTTTTCATACTAGCTTGATAGCTTCTGTATATTTTTAGGAAAAGACAAGTACAAACAAAGGAGTGAAGCTCACCATAAGAAACTGATTCAAGAAACTCGGTAAGTCCAAATAAAATTCTTAAAAAGTATTTGGTAAAACACTTACAGTCAATTCACACAATAATCGGATGGACGGGCGAGGAGACTTTCGCCGGGGACAAAAAGTCCCCGGCGAAAGTCACTAAACGATAAAACTGAATCTGACGTGGCACATGAATTCGCTGACTTGTTAAGGAAAATTCAACGTAACGTTTCGCCGGGGACTTGTCCCCGGCGAAAGTAAGTTTGATTTTTTATTAAACTTTGACCGGACAGTCAAAATTCAATGTAAATTTCTCCGGGGACGTGTCCCCGCCAAAACTATTTTCAACTTTTATCAAACTTTGACCAAAGTCCAAAGCATGTTAATTGTTCGCGGGAAAATTCCCGCCAAACCTTTTTCCGGGGACATGTCCCCGGCAAAAACCTTTATCCAGAAAAATTACACATTATATACCATATCTTATCCTCAAATTTCTTATCTTCACAAATTTCTTATCCTCAAAACCATAATATCTTATCTTCAAAACCTGAGATGGAGCAATTTAATCCTTTTATGTGTTCTTGTGGAGCAGGAAATATAAAATAAAGAACATCGTCTGGACGACAATATTATTCATGTCCTCTGTCAAAGGTGAACAATCATACATTTCCTATATATGTAAATATACAAATAGTTGGGTTGTAATATCTTATAATTTTCTTATTATGTAACAGCCCAGAAAAGATAATGGATGCGGATATTTTATGTGGAAGGATGCATTTGACGAGTACTTAAGAACAATCTCTGCACCAACAGAGTGATTGAGCTGCCATGAAAAAGATCTTAGGATAAGCTTGCTGAAAACACAAAAACATGTGCTAGAGACAAGAATAAGGGTGCTTGAGGCCAAACTTGAAATGGCAACGATTCCTGACGACCACGCATGTCAGTCGGATGCATTACTTCGTGAGTTGTTAGGTGACATGGAACATCTTCGTATGTAGTAGTAGTAGCAGTAGTAGTTGTTGTTGTTGATGTTGTTGTTGTTGTTGTTGTTGTTGTTGTTGTTGTTGTTGTTGTTGTTGTTGTTGTTGTTGTTGTTGTTGTTGTTGTTCTTGTTGTTCTTGTTGTTCTTGTTGTAGTTGTTGTTGTTGTTCTTGTTGTTGCTAATCAAAGTAGTAGTTGTTCTTGTAGTTGTTGTTGTTGATGTTGTTGTTGTTCTTGTAGTATACCAATGCACCTATACTTGGTCGTTTAACATGATACGTATACCAATGCACCTATACTTGGTCATTTAACATGATACGTATACCAATGCACCTATACGTGGTCATTTAACATGATACGTATACCAATATACCTATACTTGGTCGTTTAACATGATACGTATACCAGTGCACCTATACTTGGTCGTTTAACATGATACGTATACCAATGCACCTATACTTGGTCATTTAACATGATACGTATACCAATGCACCTATACGTGGTCATTTAACATGATACGTATACCAATGCACCTATACTTGGTCGTTTAACATGATACGTATACCAATGCACCTATACTTGGTCGTTTAACATGATACGTATACCAATGCACCTATACTTGATCGTTTAACCATGATACGTATACCAATGCACCTATACTTGGTCGTTTAAAAACATGATACGTATACCAGATGCCACCTATACGTGGCCGTTTAACATGATACGTATACCAATGCACCTATACTTGGTCATTTAACATGATACGTATACCAATGCACCTATACGTGGTCGTTTAACATGATACGTATACCAATGCACCTATACTTGGTCGTTTAACATGATACGTATACCAATGCACCTATACTTGGTCGTTTAACATGATACGTATACCAATGCACCTAGACTTGGTCGTTTAACATGATACGTATACCAATGCACCTATACGTGGTCATTTAACATGATCCGTATACCAATACACCTATACTTGGTCGTTTAACATGATACGTATACCAATGCACCTATACTTGGTCGTTTAACATGATACGTATACCAATGCACCTATACGTGGTCATTTGACATGATACGTATACCAATGCACCTATACTTGGTCGTTTAACATGATACGTATACCAATGCACCTATACGTGGTTATTTGACATGATACGTATACCAATGCACCTATACTTGGTCGTTTAACATGATACGTATACCAATGCACCTATACTTGGTCGTTTAACATAATACGTATACCAATGCACCTATACGTGGTCATTTGACATGATACGTATACCAATGCACCTATACTTGGTCGTTTCACATGATACGTATACTAATGCACCTATACGTGGTCATTTGACATGATACGTATACCAATGCACCTATACTTGGTCGTTTAACATGATACGTATACCGTGCAACCTAAGTTAAAAGTAATTAGATTAGTTTTATAATTTTTAGGTTAAATTTAATTATATAATTTTATAATTTATTATTAGTTCTAATTATTTAAAATGATAGTTTTAACTTTATAACTAAACCTTTTCCCGGGGACATGTCCCTTGGGAAAGTTTTGGCGTAAATTTTCATTTTCCCTCCGCACTTTTGCTTTATCCCGCCATCATTTTCCCCGGGGACTTGTCCCCGGCAAAAGTGTCGCAAGAAGACAAATAAAACTTTCGCCGGGGAGTTGTCCCTGGCAAAAGGTGAAAGGAAATATTAACCTCAATTATTAACAGATTTGGTCTCACTCGGGAAAAAAAAAACGAAAACCCTCGTCTTCCTCCTCTCAACTCACCACCACAGCACCGCTGCTACTCTCACACCACCACCACCACTGCTACTCTCACACCACCACCACCACCACTGCGTTGTCTTCCTCCTCTCAACTCACCACCATAGCACCTATACACTCGCACCACTGTGCACCACCTCCATTGCTACTCTCAACCCTCTCATTGTTTAATTCTTTTCTCAAACCCTCTCATTGTTTAATTCTTTCTCTTCCCCTCTACTCTCACAACATCCGAGACCAGGTACACATTTTTTTTAATTTTGCTAATTTTTAATTTTGCTAGTTTTTTTATTTTCGTTATTTTTATTTTTCTTTTAATTGTTGTTATTTGTTAATTGTTAATTGTTTAATTTTTAATTTATAATTTTTTTGTTTATTTTTTTTGGTACAGTAGCTGTGGTGTGACCAACCCGAGACCGAGACCGAGCCGAGACCACAACCGTGAGCCGAGACCAAAAGGTATGTTTATTATTTTTTTTGTTTATTTTTTTTAGCGGAGACATGTCACCGGCAAAAGTTTATAGCTCCCTATTTTTGAATGTATATGTATTGTTTTAGCTTCCTGTTAATATGAGTAGGGTATGCAAAATTTATAGTTATTGCTGTTAATATGAGTAGGGTATGCAAAATTTATAGTTATTGCAAGTTCTGCTGAGTCTCACACTATCTGCTACTATTCGTAAACAACTTTTTAAATACAAGTGACGATATCAATAAGCATTACCAAACACCCTTTTATGAACCGATAGGTACAAATAAAACTAAGAACAGAAATTGGATGAGTAGCACAAGGGGTAAATAAGCTAGAACAACCAAAATAAGCAAAATACGAAATAAATAAACTACACTACAAGAGGATAAGCAGTTGGCTCAATGGTACACTAGGGGGAGTCCTAAACTAGAAAAAAAATGGAAAATAAGCAGTAAAAAAAAACGCAAATAAGCAATCGATAAGCTGAAATACTAACCTAAACTAATTATACTAATGGCACCTAAGAAACTTAAATAAGCTAAGAAAAATAAAACTAAATAAGCACTTAGATAATCAAGTCACTTAACTGCTATAGTGGTTTGCAGCACATCAGGCCAAGGTGCTCACTTTGGAGCTTATTTGGAATAAGCTAGGAAGAGAGTTAAGACCTGAGCTTCTGGCTACTTGAAGTCCACCTAGCCCACTTGCTTTTGCCCCCGGATATGTAGCCTGAATAAGCTGGTTACAGCTTATAAATAAGCTGTTGAGAATGGCAGAAAACTAGGAAACTAACACATTTGGTTTGAGACTCTTGAAACTTTAAAGACTAATTTCTGTGAACTTTCCTTAGCCGCTGTATATGCACACAGACTGTAATAAGGCGTGCAAAAATAAATAGAAGTAGGCAAGTAGCTAGAAAGGCTTCTGCAATAAGAGGCTGGTTTCAAATGAACTTGGAAAATAAAAACTTGGAATCCTTGAACAGCAGTCGCCTTGATCAAAATGAAATACTATTTATTTATTTAGTTATTTATTTAATTATATATATGTTTCTTCACTAATTTCTATGTTCGTTTAACAGATGGCAGATGTTGTAGCTAGGTCTCACGGTGGCGAAGGAGGTAATTCGCCACCTCGTGGTCCCTCGAGGAGGATAGGTAGCAATTGCCAGCGTAAGAATTTCTGAATTATTTTTCACTAAACTGTATTTGATTACATGTTATTTTAAATTGATAAAATGTTATTTTATGTCATCGTCACTTGAATTTGATTACTTGTAGGCTCTAAATCAAAAGCTGCAGACCCAAACGCCAAAATTGGGAAAGGCGGAAAGGTGGTGCGTGGTCCCACGAAGAACACGACACTGAAGGCGAAGAGGGCACTGGATGGTCGTCCTGTGTCGATCGAATTTCGGCCCAACCCGGAGGGGTTTTGGACACACGTGGGCCCTCACTCTTCTTGGTTCTCCAACTATGTTGGGGAGGTGTTACGGGACTCGATTCTCATGTTTTGCGATTCATGGGCTAAGGTTCCCGAAACGGCCAAGGCCCACATCCATGAGCATCTACACGTAAGTTTTTTTTAACCTTTATTTAAATTTGTATATTTATTCAAACTTGTTTGTTTATTTAAAAGTTGTATATTTTTTTATTTATATTTTATTGCAGCACTACTTTGATCTCGACAGACACCTTGCTGGCCCGAATGGAGAGAAGATTGTTGACAGTATCGAGTTTTATCTGCAAAAACGATACGACGACAACAAATATAGGTACAAAAAAGATAACTTTACGGCAGCAGGTGGGCTGGAGAAAATTGAGGAGATCAAAAGAAAGCGTCCAGAGAACAAGACGCGAGAGGATTGGGATGCGTTGGTAAATTTCTGGATCGACACTTTATAATAATAATAATAATTCATCTATATAATAGTTTTTATAATTTAAAATACGCAGGTTAAGCTTTGGACAAACCCCAAGAAGCAGAAGATCTCAGAGGTGAATCGACAAAACCGAATGGCGAACACGAGTTCTAGCCTTCACGGATCTCAGTCGTATGCTGCTATTCGCCATAACTTTGTAAGAAACTATTTAATCATTTTATTTATATATATACATGGTGTTGGGTGTGTCGTTATTGATTTTATTTCTAAACAGTTGACCAGCGAGGCTGAGGTGGCGATTGCAGAAGACTTGATCGAGCTTTACCGTCGGAACCATACAAGGGGCGATGTCTTTGAGTCCCCGTTATCTGAGGCTAGATATGTAAGTATAATTTATTTTCAAAGTCACCCATTTTGATAATATATAATGCATCACGACTTATATATTACTTTTCTCGTTTTTTTTGTAACTAAACAGAACGAGATGTTGCGGATGCGGGAAGAGAGCACCTCCAATGGGACCCGCATGACTGACCGTCAGATTCTGCGTACCGTGATTGGTGGTAAGCAGCGCGGTCATATTCCTGGTGTAGGTCAGGTCTTACCCGGCGGTGGAGTGAAGAAGACCTTTAGCGCCTCCCGGTCTCGTGATGAAGCGGATGTGTCCTCACTGAGGGAAACAGTGCAGAAACAGACCGAGGAGCTCGCTACACAGAGGACTCAGATGGAGCAGGTCATGGAGTTTGTGAGGTCATTCCCGGGTTGGCAGGAGCGAATACAGTCCGCCCCGGGATCAAGTGCTACTCCACCAGGTGGGTCGGGATCTGGAGAGGGTGGGTCGGGATCTGGTGCTACTCCATCCGACGAGTCTAGAGATACCGGGGACGGTAATGGGGGTAGTGGGGTTTGAGATGCCGATTTATGTTACTTTAACACATTTTGGATATGTTTGTAGAGAATAACATGGATTATTATGTCGTTTATGTGCATTATGTGCTAGGATTCCCGTAAATGGATTATACGTATAGTTTTGGACCATTTGCGGATAGGTAGTTTTGGATAGTTTTGTAGATGATCATGCGTTAACGGTTTAGGAACCGTTTTGGCTATTTTGGAAAAGGATAACTATGTTAGCGATTGATGGGTATATATGATATTATGTTTAGCGAACTTGTGTTATGATTGGCATGATTTTGGAAAAGGATAACTATGTTAGCGAATTTGTGTTATGATTCTGAAAAGGATAACTATGTTAGCAAACAGGTTGTAGATTTTTTCCGGATAATTTCCGGAAAAAATCTGGATATTACCCATTTTGCAGCAATATTCTGCATATTGGGTCAGCTAGTTTTGTCGGGGACATGTCCCCGGTAAAAGTTCAAAAGCATATTTCAATTTACAGCTGACGTAATTAGGATACTTTAAGTAAAGTTTAATAATAGTTTCCCCGGGGACTTGTCCCCGGAGAAAACTGATGCCACGTCGGACATATTTGACCGGCGACAATCGACTGCGGGTCCCACATGTCCCCGATAAAAGTGATGAACAGTCTCCGGGAAAAGTATTACCGAGAAGGTATTGCCGGGGTCTTTTCGCCGGGGACATGTTCCCGGCAAAAGGTTTCGTAGGGGACATGTCTCCGGCGAAAGCCCTGAAATATCGCCTGCGAAAGCGGCGATTGTTGTAGTGATTAGAGATTGATTAAAATTAAAATCCTTGTTTTAACTACTTTCCTAAAACTTCATATATATACATGCATGCATCAACAATTATTTTTCAATTGTTGGGCGGTAAATCATTTATAGTCAATTGTAGATATTTAAGATCAAACTTCAGCTAATAAGGTATTTTTATAAATACGTACTTCTTTATAAAAGACATATGGGAATTATTTTAATACATTCCCTTGACCATGACATAAATGCATAATTAGGAAATTAACTTATGAACTATATATAAGTTCACTAAACTGGTACACTAGCCTATGAACTATATATAAGTTCACTAAACTGGTACAGACCATGCTACAATATATTACAAGCCTACAGTACTAGTTGCAACGCTTTCTTGACACGAAATTAGTTCCTACGAATCATTTGGGCGATATCATCAGCAATATTCTTGGCATCATTCGAAATTCCAAATAAACCAGCACTCGCAAATCCAACGCAATAAATACCATCTTCTCCTTTCCAGTGATTTGGGCTTCTATGTTTCGGCATTCCCTTTTCGTTAAAGAGATCTCCATCGTCCTAGTTTAAACCATTAACGTTACGTTAAGCAAAAAATGTAAGGTTAAGTAATAGTAAATGTTGTAGCTTAATCTAGTTACCTTAAGCCATTTGCGGACAGTGCTTTTAAAACCAGTAGCAAAGACAATGGCATCAAATTGTCCCTTTTGACCATCTGCAAACTTGATCATGTCACCTTCTATATTTTTTATAGTCGGCATCACCTTAAGAAATAAAAAAAAAAAAGTACTTGCAAACGTTAATCGTTGTTTAAAACGCTATTGATATTAAGATTAGTACGTGAACAGGATTTACCTTGATGTCTTTTGACATGATTAGGGCTGTAAACGAACCGGACGAACACGAACGGAGCCTTGTTCATGTTCGTTCATTTAACTTTAACCGGACAAATAAACGAACACGAACGCTTAAACGGACGAAATTTCTTGTTCATGTTCGTTTATTAAGAAAATGAGTTGTTCATGTTCGTTTATGTTCGTTCATTAAGACATTAAACGAACGCTAAACGGACATAAACGATCGAACATAAATAAACACATACAAACAAATATAAACTTTATTAAATTATGCATCTAATATTGTTTATAAGTGTTGTTTTTTTAGACAAACTAATTTTAAAATTATACAATTAACAAATATGATATACAAACATAAATAAATAAATGAACATAAACGAACGTTAACGAACGCATAATCGGACGTTCACGGACATAAATAAACGGACGTGACTTTTGTTCATGTTCGTTTATTTAACTAAACGATCGTAAAATATTGTTCATGTTCGTTCATTTAATAAATAAACGAACATAAACGAACTTTTTACCGAACGGTTCATGAAATGTTCAATGAACGTTCAGTTCGTTTACAGCCCTAGACATGATCCTAGAAATAGTCCCGACATCAATAACAGGTGATCTGCCAGTCTCACGCTTGAGGAGAAATGGTCCTTTGCTTGGCATCTGAATTCCAAGTGCACCAAGATCGCCGTACAACAACTTGCTAAACATTAAAACAGCTTTGTCCACATAAGTGCATGGAACATATTTTAGTAAATACATCCCGAGTTGCACCAACTCTTTGGAAAGAACATGAACCTGTCAAGACAACAAGAACAAATTATTAAATCTATACCAAAAGCATTTTATGTTTATCTAAAAAATAATAAATTACAAGTTCATATTCAGATTATAGAGCGGGAAAGTGTCTAAAGTTACAACTAAGATATGAAAACTTACAGGGCTACGAACAACAATAGATGTTTGGGCACCCCAGTTGCACAAATCGTATGCAATCTCCATGCCAGAGTTTCCAGCACCAACAACAAGCACATTTTTGTCTCCAAATTTCTTTCCATTTTCATATTCAATAGAGTGTATGACCAAACCTATAAAGCTATCTAAACCACTAACACTAGGAATAAAACCTTCACTATTTTCACCTGTTGCAACAAGAAGAAACTCTCCTATATACTCTTCAACCAAGCCAGACACCATATTTTTGGCGGTAACCTCCCACTTTTTTGTAGTTTTATCATACAAAGCACTCTCAACACTACGTTGGTACAAAGGGTCTACATTAAAATGATAAACATAGTTGTGCAAGTATTCAACAAACACACTTTTTGGTACAAATGTTGGTGCGGACAAAGGAAATGGCATGTGAGGGAGTTCACAAAAGTTTTTGGCTAAATGAAGCTTTAACCGATCATAAGCCTTCTTTTGCCATAGAGACGCATAACAATCTTCCCTCTCAAGAACAACATTTGAGATATTCAGAAGATTGAGACATGCCGATGTTGCAATCCCGGCAGGTCCTGCTCCTACTATCACAACAACTGTTTCTTGCTTCATTTTCTCTCAAGCTCTTGTATATGGTTTTGTTTGTGATGAGTACATTAAGCCATGCATATACCCTTTATATAGGAATATCAAAGTGAGACAAAAGACACAAATTTCCTTATTTGTTGGACCCGTTACTAAAGGTTATTCTTTTGGGTAAAATTTACTAGGCGGTAAATTTGAAAATACAAGTTAATATTAACGAATTGTCCCTCTTTGTTGGAATGAAACATTATGAATTTTTACCTTTACAAAACATGATTTGACCATAATCTATGTGTTCATACCATCACTAAACTATGTTCTCACTATATCAGTAATTAAGTTTGTTCCAATTCTTGCATACAACCATTTGATTTGTTTCCTTTTACTCATCAAAGATAAACAATGCCATATAAAGTATCGAAAAATGATTGTTATGCCTACTAATGAAGCCTACAAATGAACCTAATGATTTGATTGGTTGATTTGAAAAAATGATTGGTGGAAAATTGGAGAGAGAAAATACTTAATGTAAATGTACAAGTGATTTATGCATTAAATACCTCAAAAGATTAACTGACTTGACCTTGAAACCATAATAAAATGTATCCGGTCAATAAAGCCTTTGAGTTTCATTTGCTTCATGAACAGATTCTTGGTCTTATCACAACATCAAGTTGGTTAATGTATGTTACTACAATAAGTGATTGTGGATAAACATTAGCAAATTAGTTTTTATGTACTTACTTTTTTTTACATACTAATTAATAATAATAAACTTACATACAAATGTTTTTTTTTATTATCTAGTTATACTTGCTAGAAAATAAAAGCCCATTACGATCAATTTTTAACAGTGTGTGTATACAAGATTTTTGGTATTACGATCAATTAAATTTAAAATGAATTTAAGACTAGCACACATTTATTATAAAATGTTATTTTACACCGAAGTACACAAGATAAAAAAAAATGGAATTCTAATAAGTATTTGTGTATTCTTCTTTTATAAGACAAATGGATTAATTGATCAAATTTTGGCTTAAATTTTGACTTATATATATTAACCAGTAAAAATGTTTTATTATGTCATATATATGACAAAATTAAGAAATATAACTGGTTCAATTTAATATTTCGTTTTTTTAATTGACATCTTAAGAAATCATAGTTATCGTAGCATAGAGATGGTACTTAGTTTCCTTCAAATGAAGACTTAAGTAATCGTTAAACCTCATGTGGTTAGATCCAAATATAATTTTGATGTTGTTTATTCTTGAAAATATTATTTTTTTTGTTGGATAAACTAGCTTGCCATCGACACATCGACCACATTTTGAACATATCCGTTAGAATTAATTACCATTTCAGTTATAGTAAAATACTAAAATAGTTTTGTAAGTTCTTATCTAAAAGTATTCTTTAGTGTAAGGTTGTAATTAAGGACAAATTAAAAACCATTTATGATTAGTTAGAAGCTAATTGAACTTTGGGCAATCTATGAAAATAGAAATCATATCGAGTATTAGAAAAGATCATTGCAAATTTCACAGTTTACATCCTTATCAGAAATGTTGGGATATCTTTATCCCTCCGTCAACAAGCGTTAGACAATATACATCCTTAGAGACGACCGATTCAATTTTTTTTCCCGTTATATGTTAACGTGGTTCAAACATGAGGGGTATTTTCATCATTTAACTTGTAACATGGATGTATTTTGAACTTTAACCTTATTATTATTATATTTGATTTTTAATATTTATTTTATTATTATTAATTTTATTATTAATACTTTTACTTTATTTTTGTTAATATTATATTTTTAAATATTTCTAAATTTTTTATATTTAATTTTTTAATTTTATTATTATTATTATTATTATTATTATTATTATTATTATTATTATTATTATTATTATTATTATTATTATTATTATTATTATTATTATTACTTTATTACTTTATCTATTTATTTATTATTATTATGATTATTAGTATTAATATTATTATTATCAAAACTGATGTCCCATCTTTTTCAACTTAAACCTCTTTAGTCTTCTTCTTCAAATAAAAAACACACGCAAGCCTTTTTTTAACAAAATCATATTTGACTATTTGTCGATAAATTTGGAGAGATGAAGATCATGTTGTTAAAAAAGGTTTTGTGTGTGTTTTTAGTTTGAAGAAGTTGAATAAGAGGGATTTAAGTTCAAAAAGATAGGAAGTAAGTTTAATAATAATAACACTAAAATTAATAATAATAGTATAAACAAAACTAAATAATAATAATAAATTTAAAACTTAAAAACTTAATAATAATAATAATAATAATAATAATAATAATAATAATAATAATAATAATAATAATAATAATAATAATAATAATAATAATAATAATAATAATAATATTAATAATAATAATAATAATAATAATAATAATAATAATAATAATAATAATAATAATAATAATAATAATAATAATAATAAAATAATAATAAAATAATAATAATAATAATAATAATAATAATAATAATAATAATAATAATAATAATAATAATAATAATAATAATAATAATAATAATAATAATAATAATAATAATAATAATAATAATAATATTAATAATAATAATAATAATAATAATAATAATAATAATAATAATAATAATAATAATAATAATAATAATAATAATAATAATAATAATAATAATAATAATAAAATAATAATAAAATAATAATAATAATAATAATAATAATAATAATAATAATAATAATAATAATAATAATAATAATAATAATAATAATAATAATAATAATAATAATAATAATAATAATATGAAATGTGCGGATATTGGATATGGGTTTCTCCCCTTTTCTTTTTCTTCTTTTGGAGAACTTGAGAAAGATGCAGTTACCTTACTTAAGCGTATTCGACGATTCTCTATGACTCAGGATATTGGAGCGTGTGCAGCAGTTCATATTTTTAATAGGATTGGTTTTGCCATTGCTATAGGTGTGGGTGCCCAGTTGGTCTCGAGGCTTCCAACTAATTTTTTTTAATCCTATGAGTTTTTAATAAAAGTGTTGTTTTTATATAAAAAATAATAATAAATATAATAATAATAATAATAATAATAATAATAATAATAATAATAATAATAATAATAATAATAATAATAATAATAATAATAATAATAATAATAATAATAATAATAATAATAATAATAATAATAATAATAATAATAATAAATTAAAAATATAAAATATAAAATTTAATATAAAAGTTTAGAAATTAAAAAAAATGTGCTCCTTCCATGACAATCTATTTGTTCTGTTTTGATTTTTTAAAGACTTTTTTTTCAATTATTGTTAGATATTGGATTTCACAAACACATCACACTATGATTCAAAGTGGGCGTATAAGAGGTTTAGAGAGAGAAAGTTTTAGAGAGAGAAAGAGAAGAGAGTTGGGAACTATGTGAAATAAAGAAAAATGGTATTGAAGCTCCAACCCTCTACCTTGAGAGGTAGTGGGTATTTATAGTTTCTTACAAGACTCGCCTCCTACGGGCTGTGGATCAGGCATACAGTGGGTAAAGACCCGTCCGTCCTCCACGGTGTTACTTAACTAACTACTTATTAACATAACATGACTACGTCTATGAGCTTTCTAATGAATACATATACTTGAGGTGACCGACACTTTGACTAATGGATTTTCTAAATCCTAACAATCTCCCCCTAAGAGAGGTCACCTCAAATTACATTGAATACAAACAGATATTACATTTTGATTGTTCTTGGATTCTTGATGAAGTTCTTTGCTCAGTAGCCCGTAGTCTTTGATTCTTCATGTTTTGCATAATTGGTTAATCCAAGTGGAGGTCTTAACCTGATCCACGTGATGATGAGTTTTAAGCCAGCTTTGAGATCATCAGCTACCATAAATCTCTGACTCTTCCTTTGTAGTGTTGACATTATGTGATGTTGTGACATTGGACCGACATGCTCTCATTCTGGATCATGATTTCTTCTCATCAGAGTAGCGGAAGCTTTAGATGATTCATGATATTTGCAGCAGCGTAGCAGAAGCATGGAGTGAAAATATCAGATTCGTTGATGCACTTATCATGATTTCTTTAGAGATAAATGTGTTGTGTGAGCATGCGGCTATGGATTGACTTCTCAATTCTGATCAGCTGCAACCGTCCAAATGTACCTGCAAACAACAGTTAGCAATAAAACACACGAAAGTGTCTTTGATCGCTTTCGTTGAATTGAGGTACACGGCCCATGGTTCCCCGTTGATCAGTACAAGTACTGCCTGCGATCAGGTATAATTCCGAAGAATCTCCTTGACAGGGTTTCGCAGCTGTTCTAGCTGTTCTCAAACCGAAACGTCTCAAAGAAGACAACACGGAGTGAGTGAACCAGCGAATTGTAATTCACTGATTGATGAAAAGTGATTTGAAAAACAATCGTGTATTGCTTAATATAAAGTGTTTTGGAATACAACGAGGGTTTTAGGGAAAATCAATTATCAATCATAAACACCTTTTATTTTGAAATAAGAATACACAGTTGGTGTGCTAGAGAAAATAATTTTTAAGCACAACGACCGGTTTTTCAGAGGTATCCGTCAATCCATTTCCTGGACCAAGGTTGATTCAATCTTGAATCGCCCCATTGTTTCAATCCAGTTGTCATAAGTTTGACCTATTGTATAGATCTCACATGCCACCTACCAAGAGCTTGTTTGATGTTGGCTCTAGAAGGTTTTCCATCTTCATTGTGAACATGTGAACATATCACTCAGATGTTCGGGCAATACCACAAGGATAATGCGTAGGACTCTTAAGATATATTCTCACTTTCCACATTGTGTGAAACAGTGAGTCATCAAGAATAATGTGTCCTAATGAGATTTATTGATGATCTCGTGGCTCTAGACTCAATTGTGCACATTTGGTTTCCTATGCCGGAGACTAGGGAGAGGGTCTCCTTCTTCAATATCAACAATCTCTAAGAGAAAGTCGATAGATTATGTAGGTTCCCCCTGAGAATAAAACAAGCCCTTTTAAGAGGAACTTGAGTAGCTTGGGAAGTTTAGTGCAGTGCGTCACTGGGTCCATGGCGTCTTGTTTTCAATACCGGTGTTACCTTGGTAACCACCAGTAGCATATGAATTGAACCCGGTTTCTGCCCTAAGGTTGAATTAATGGAGAGCTATTTCTTTTAACCATTTTCTCTTTTAATTCTTTTTCACTCTTCAACCCCTTCAGTGCTTACCGAGATTTCATTACTAGAACCTTGTTGGGTTTATTCTAGTTCTAGCTCTATCTCAGTCCGCGCTCTTCCCATATCTCACTTTTCTCCTTTTTTCAATATACCTAAGGACTCTACACTATCTAGTGGTTTGTCCCTGGGTTGATCCCTCCGGCTCTGGCGGGATCGTGGGAACGAATACCTAACCTAACCATCCTTATATCTCCTTGCATAAAGTAAAATTTGGTCGGTCTTTTTGGTATTGTTCTTCTGCCATTGAAACCATTTGAAAACCGTTTGAAAATAAATCCAGGTACTCGTGATACAAGATCAAAACATTTTGTACCTGAATTATTTTTGACATTTTTAGAAAAAGCTCCCCCTCAACATGTGCATCAAATATTTGAAATTGTTTTAGTACATAGAGGCAAGAGGACTTTTGAAATCTTAGATTGAGAATGAAAGATCCAATCTTTGAGTTACTTTTTTTTTTCTAAAATGATCATCATCACTTCCCGATCCAATCTAGCATTTAAAATAACATTGGATAAAACGATTTTAGGAAGGATGAGGTTTTCTTATGATTGCTCCCCCTCAATATGTGCATCGAGATTAGAAAGAGTTATGCACATATTAGAGAGAACCTGCACTTTAAATCAAACACGTTTCAATTCCTTTTGGTTTAAGATAACTGCTCCCCCTTAACATGTGCATGGAAAAATTGAAATCGTTTGGCACATGTAGGGAGGAGTGCTTGTTATTATATTTCTAAACCACTTATCGAATTATCAGTTTATATCCAATTTAAATAACAAATTCTCCCCCGATCACAAATTTCAAATCCTTTGAGATTTGTGATCTCTATTGATTTAAATTAATTTTGAAAAACTTTTGAGGAGAATTGTGACTTGTTTTTTAAAATCATTTTAACTGATAAGGATCAGATCTTGAAACTTTAAACTCCATTGTTCAAACATGCATAAATATCTTTTGAAAACATAACATTAGCCAAGGTCTTGAATCAATTTGTATAAAACATTGTAAAAACATTGTTCTTTTTTATTATCCAAAAGTAGACCTTGCTCATTAATGTGCTTGAAAAATAACCTTTTTGATTTAATTGAAATCATTCTCCCCCTCAATCAATGATTTGAGTTGTTGATTGAGAAATATAGATTTTGACAAATGATAAGTCCTAATGATTTTCAAAAATAGTGTCTGAGTTATTTTCAGAGCAATTTAGTTTTCATTAGATGACAAATATTTTTCAGAAGAATTTATAGAAGGAAAATTACTTGGAAGGAAAACATTTGTCTTTTTGGCGACAAACATTTTTTATAGAATCAGAGCATGAGATTTCAAAAATTAGATTAAGCATAGCTACGTTCTTTCTTTTGAAATACGGGTTGTGGAAAACTAGAAGGGGGGTTGAATAGTTTTACCAATTTAAAACTTCCTTTTAAATATTTAGATCGACTTATGTCAATCTATTTGGTTGTTTATGTTGGACGTTGATAGATAGATATATAAACGTGTAATGAAAGATAAAGAGTAAGAAGCACATTACCACGACATAAGTATTTATAGTGGTTCGGCTACAAGGACACCTTCCTTGCCCTACTCCACTCCCCGAGTCACCTACTCGAGAGTTCGTAAGCACTACACCAACTCCTTATGGCGGAGAAGCCTTCACAACGTCGCTTAACCTTTTTCCGGTACAAAGCTAAATACCGAGTTCCTTCACGCCAAGGCGAACCACACCTAACAAAACGTCGGCTACCCTTTATACGGTGCTAGGCTAACCACCGAGTTCTTTCACACCAAGGAGAACTAATCCTATCACAACGTCGCCTACCCTTTATTAGGTACTAGGCTAAGCACCTAGTTCCATTAATATGGAGGAACTACTACCCTTCACAACACAACACCTAATATCAAGGAGATCCACTCCTTGTTACAACACCATCAAGGATATCACCATCCTTGGAAATAAACAAATACTTATATGTATAACGATGCACCTCATCGATTATACGACCTAGGCATTGTTCCCAAATGCTACTTGATTTTGATTCTTCGGCATCCTTCACTAATGCCTTTGACACAACGCTTGGCACCCTTCACTAATGCCTTCGTCTTGACACCTTTAGCATTCTTCACTAATGCTTTGACACGGACGATAAGCACCTTTCACTAATGCTTTCATCTTGACACTTTCGGCATCCTTCACTAATGCCTTCAACCCAACATCTATGGAGAAAGAAAGAACTATCAACAAGAGAACCTTAGTTGTCTTGATGATGACAAAGCATGGCAACTCATGGACTTGAGCTTGCTCGTCTTCAAGAAGTGGTGATCTCGCCTTTAAGAGGAACCTAGAAGATCACACAAAAACAAAAGACAAACTACATAGATCACTTGGATCTGAGGTTAGAGGGTTATAATACTTGGGGAAGTATGTGTGTAAAGTAGTGAGTAGAAAGGAAGAAATGGCTCTCTATTTATAGAGGAAATTCTCTACTGTTCCCCGGATCCCACGGATCCCTCCCACAAGGGATCCGGCTAGCACAAAGCCATGGATCCGTGGGACGCTCCTCTTTGCCCATGGGTATTTTTGGTTATGGGTCATGGGTCATGGGTTATGGGGCATGGTTTTCATTTTAGATACAATGTATCTCAAGGATACAATGAACTTGGTTAAGTGGTATATATAAAACCATGGGTTATGGGTCAATACCATTTGCTAGTTTTTACCCATTTAGTATATACTTGTTTTTACCCATTTTAGTATATAATTGTTTTTACCCATTTTAGTATATACTTGTTTTTACCCATTTTAGTATACTTAGTTTAAGTATATGCTAACCTAATATGTAAACACTAGTTGTTGTACATATGTATCTAAATCATAAAATCACTTATACATGTTTTGGTGTTTTATGTGAAAACGTAAGTGTGTTAGGAAACTATTGACTCAAACTATTTACGTATTCTATTTGTTTCGTTAAAATGATTTTACGTTTGTTATCGACAAAACATTAGAAGATCGTAAAATATAAATAAACGTTTTTACGGCTTATTTGTATTAACAATCTCCCCCTTTTTGTTGATGACAAAACATAAAATTATTTTTAGAAAAACTAAAATTCGTAGCAAATTTGAATTAGTAGTTTTTACTTTCTTCTCCCCCTTTTTGTCGAAACAAAAAGTGTTAAAAGAAACTAACACAATTTTTATTAGAAAAAAAATATGTAAAAATGTAAAGAGAGCAAGTGACGGAAATGGTACTTGTCTTAACTCCCCCTTGACGAGTCCATCCCTTTGAGAGGGCGTCAAGGACATGACGTAAAATAAACTAATTGTGTTTGCAAATATGTTTGCAAATGGTTCGTCTAGGTGACGAAAACGTGCTCCCCCTTGAAGATTGCAAAGTTGTAATGGGGTGTCATGAAGTATAATCCAAAATCGGATTAAGTTGCAAAATGTTTTTGCCATATCGTTTGACACAAAGATCCCCCTAGCTTTATGGTGTCAAAATCTTCATATGTATTTTGAAAATCTACAAAGTAAAGGTTAGAAAACAAGAGTATAGTGCATAATTTCCTGCAAATAAAGCTCAAGTTAGTAGAAATTTGTCCCTCTGTACCACGGATCCCACGGTTCCCTTCTTGGAGGGATCCGGCTAGGCATTTTGGAGGGATCCGGCTGTCTGTTGACAGTTTCTTCAGCAATGAGAGTGTTTCAATCAATGCTAATGAAGATGTGAAGTAGAACATGACAGAGCAAGCACAAAGTACAAAGTACAAAACAATTATGGCATATAGACATTCATTCAATAAAAAACAAGAGATGATCAACCAAATCTCTAAAACTAAGAGAATGAACTAGCCATACAAGTTCTACTAATGCTAATGAGTTACCCAAACTCAAGATTCAACTAAAAGCTTAATGATGATCAAGGATGAGATAATTTTTCCTAAACATTCTAAGTTTGAGCTTGTGACTTATGATGCTCATTGTAGTTTAGGCTTGTTGACCTCTTCGAAATGTTCGAGGAGGTGATAAAACATGAAACATTGCTCTTCACGTAGTTCATGTATCAACCTTTCAAAATGTTTACAATGATAGCAATCCTTGTCATGGTTTTGAATTTCTTGAAGTGGAAGTTCAAGTGAAGTGGGTTGAGGATCTTCAAATGAAGGAGGAATTGGTGGAGGCTCATTAAGTGATGGCTCTACAATGTTTGAGGGTGGAGGTAAAAAAGCATCAACTTCCATGTGGTCGGGTGGTTGACTTAGATGTCTTCTCATAATCCAACATGGACTATTGGGGGAATAAGAGAGTTTGACATTGGATCAAGTGTTGATTCAATATTTTGATTTTGTTGCCCAACCTTTTCAAGTGAGTTTGTTGGTAGTGGTGGAAGGTGAGATGGCCAAGGAGGTAAGTCTTCTATATTGTAAAGGTGTGGTGATGATAGTGGGGATGTAAAAGAAATAGCTCTAGGAACCAATGGTGATGGTTTAGTGGAGATGATATTGTTTGGCCTAGGAGGTATGTTGGTGTTTGGCATAGGTAGTTTTGTGGGTACTATCCTTTTAGGAATTGGTTTGATTGGTTGAGGAAAGATCCTATCATTTGTTGGCTTGACCGGAGATGAATCGGTTGAAGAGATTTCGTGTATATCACGAGCCTTTTTCATGATGAAATGACTAAGGGAGATGGTTGCAATTGCTGATAATTATGTTTGTGTTTGATGACTAAGGTGTTCTTAGCAATATGGCTTATAAAGGGAAGAACTTGGCAAGTGCATTTAAGACTTAAGCCACTAATATTCTTAGAGATGTGATGATTAACATGCACAAGGTTGAAGTTCAGATTTTCACTGATCTAGGAACTCATTTAAGATGAGATGGAGTGTTTGAGTTAGGAAGATAAGTTGAAATGATTTTTTTAGCAAGGTTTGACATAAACTGTCACCCGGATCCCACGGTTCCCTCCTTGGAGGGATCCGGCTAGGCTAATCCTAGGGATCCGGCTCTCAGCAGTTATGACAGGATTGAAATGAGGTTTCTAGGAGCTAAAGCATATCTCATTTTGAGTGTTTAGTTCTCTTAAGTGTTTTAAGATGAGAAGGTACTTGAATGATCCAGGGTAATAAGTGTTATAGCAAATGATTGCTTTTAATGGAAAGAAGATGGGACTAGATGACTACCGATGGATGTTTAAGGATAACACTAAGGGTTTTAGTGGTGTCAAGTCATAATAAATGATCCTAGAGATCAGATTTTAGCTTGAGGTGAAATTTAAAAAATCCTTAAAAATTACAAGAATTGAAAAAACTAATTTTTGACCCACTTTGAGATAAAGATGACTAGAAACAATTTCCTAAAATTGTTCACTATGTCCACTTAAGTGTTTAGAAAGATGAGAAACAATTTGTGCGTATTGGAGCGGAAATATGGTGAGTTTTGATGTGTTGACAAATCAAGAGGCATTTTGACTAAGATCTCAAGTAAGCCATAAGTGAGTCTAATCCTTTCTCATCCTTGAAGTGGACTTAGTTGGGTCCTAATATCATGTGTTTAGCAAGATGTGATGTTATCTAGAAAGCTATCTTGATGTAAGGGATGCTGTATTGTTGATCTGATGTCACGGATCCCACGGTTCCCTCAAGGGAGGGATCCGTCTAGGCTAATCCTAGGGATCAGGCATCTGCAGATCAGAATCTTCACAGAATTGATGTGTAGATTTTGCACACTAATAAATCGTTAAGCTAAGCAATAAGAACAAGCATGTCATCACAAAGCACCACTTATAAAAACATGATAAAGTAATAATATCCAAATTACCACAAACCAAAGTGCTAAAACGTAATCATTCATACATAAAAAGAAAATAAGCATATTCCTATTGTCTCTTTCGTCAATCCTTTCTTTTCCTTTTTGACGGCTTAGTGAGGTTGTAAGCAAGGTTTTGAATCATGCCCCTCAATTGTTTGAATTCCGCGGTTTCGTTTGGAATGGTTGGAAGTTGTTCGTAGTAATCAAAGGGTTCCAATTTGATGTTGGCTATGGGGTCGACATCTTCTTCTTCTTCATTTTCTTCTTCTCCTTCCGAGGAGTCCGAGAGAGCTTTAGGTTTCTTTCCATTGACCTTGAAGCGTTTAGAGGGTATTTTGGTAAGAGGTACCATTACATGATCAGCAAGGAAATGATCATTGTTGATAGGAGATGGTTGCAATGCACTAACATACTTACAAAGTCGTGTTAGGAGCATACCATATGTAAGTACCATGTTGGAAACTTTGAATACCCCAGCCATTCTCCTTACCATGTAATAGGCGAGATTAAATGGCTTTTGATGGATAAGACAATAGATCATTTGCACAAGACATGCGTTTGGATGATCTTTGTTTCCAACTAGGATTATGATGTTTTCCCTAAGGATTTCTTCCCATTTTCTATACATGGGATGGATTTCGAAAAGTTCCATTTGAAAAGGATTACGGTGGATGAGTTTCTTGTTTTGGTCGAAACGGGATTGGTCGGCTCTTATTTTGAAAATGGTGTCTTGGATGGTATCGGGTTCATCAAGAGGAGTATGGTACGTTGGTTTAGAATCAACTGCAAGGTTTTGAGTGTTAATTGCCCAATCTTGAGAGTACATACAAATTCCTTCACAAGGAATGCGAAGAATTTGAGCAAAGGTGTTGAGAGGAAGAGTAAAGTTTCGTGTATTGATGATGAAAGCGATTGAAATGCTATCATCGACGTTTCGAATGATCCTAATGCTTCTATAAAACTCAAAGATGAAGACCAGACAAATTTGTTCATCAATGTCAAGAAGACAATCAAAATTGATTGCCGAGAAGACTTGACGAATGTCGGTATCCTCAAGGAAACATTCCTTGATTACACGACCTTCGTGGATAAGTCGTTTTTCGAGCTTTTTGAAGACCTTGCGGTCGGTTTTTGAGAATTCCTCATTTCGATAATAATGAGTAAGGTAATGGACAGTATCATGATGATCTTGTTGAGTGGCTTTAGGCATGGTTGGTCCTAAAAACACAATTTTTTTTTCAATTAAGTAAGATTAGTTGAGGTGGGTTTATGGTTTTGATTTGTATTAAAAATGTTGTGAATACAATGTGAACTTAGTAATGTTAAAAGCTCCTTTACAAGATTAATTTTGAAAAACCCTAATTAAACTAATTCATTAGAGATTGGTGAAACCATAAACCCTAGAATGAGGATGATGAAAATTAGTACAAGTTAATGTAATTACTTACAATGGTATTCTAGGAAGGAATACTTGAGAGTATGGAATCCAATGAGGATGAAATCAGTGGTTTGGTCATTTTTGTGTTATGTGAGTAGAGGGAAAAGATCAGTGGTGATTTTTTGAAAGCGTATAGCTGAGTTTTGTTCCACGGTTCCCCCGGATCCCTTTTATTTGGGATCCGGCTAGTACAACTAGAGGGATCCGGCTAATGTGGACAGAAAAAGGGTTGTTTGACATTATTTTTGTAGTAAGCTTATAAACCAGCTTACTAAAAAATAGTTTGGAGGTATTAGACGAAGATTGTTTTTGGATGACAGGTTTTGATGAATCACATATCGAGGGTTCCTATGTGACGACGACATTAGTTTGACGAATCAAAAGGGAATACTATTCCCGATGATGAATAAGAAAGAAAAGTGATGAAAGAGACTTCTAACGATGCTAGTAATTATTAAACAAAGAGAACTATGAAATAAATTAAACTCATGTAACCTATCTAGTGAAAAGTAAGACATACCTCTATGCTTCTTAGTTTGGCATAATACGAAAAATACTTCATGAGATTTTAAAGTAATCCTTTGTACTTGGTGTACGTAAGTTGTGATTACTTTTTAGATCCTTCCTTGAATGTTGACTTCATTATTCTTTGAATAGAGATGAAGATTTTTGGAGAGATTCTAGCATGAAGATTTCTTGAAAACAAAAATTGTTATAATGATCTATCAATGTCCAACAAAATGATTTAAAAGAAAATATGAATTTAAAAAAATCCTTCTTTGTAGTTTTCAAACATACACGGATCGTATCAAGTCTTTAAAGTACAACATACTATAAGAAACTTGGTAACGAAGCTCTGATGCCAATTGTGGAAAACTAGAAAGGGGGTTGAATAGTTTTACCAATTTAAAACTTCTTTTTAAATATTTAGATCGACTTATGTCAATCTATTTGGTTGTTTATATTGGACGTTGATAGATAGATATATAAACGTGTAATGAAAGATGAAGAGTAAGAAGCACATCACCACGACACAAGTATTTATAGTGGTTCGGCTACAAGGACACCTTCCTTGCCCTACTCCACTCCCCAAGTCACCTACTCGAGAGTTCGTAAGCACTACACCAACTCCTTATGGTGGAGAAGCCTTCACAACGTCGCTTAACCTTTTTCCTGTACAAGGCTAAATACCGAGTTCCTTCACACCAAGGCGAACCACACCTAACACAACGTCGCCTACCCTTTATACGGTGCTAGGCTAACCACCGAGTTCTTTCACACCAAGGAGAACTAATCCTATCACAACGTCGCCTACCCTTTATTAGGTACTAGGCTAAGCACCTAGTTCCATTACTATAGAGGAACTACTACCCTTCACAACACAACACCTAATATCAAGGAGATCCACTCCTTGTTACAACACCATCAAGGATATCACCATCCTTGGAAATAAACAAATACTTATATGTATAACGATGCACCTCATCGATTATACGACCTAGGCATTCTTCCCAAATGCTACTTGATTTTGATTCTTCGGCATCCTTCACTAATGCCTTTGATACAACGCTTGGCACCCTTCACTAATGCCTTCGTCTTGACACCTTTAGCATTCTTCACTAATGCTTTGACACGGACGATAAGCACCTTTCACTAATGCTTTCATCTTGACACTTTCGGCATCCTTCACTAATGCCTTCAACCCAACATCTATGGAGAAAGAAAGAACTATCAACAAGAGAACCTTAGTTGTCTTGATGATGACAAAGCATGGTAACTCATGGACTTGAGCTTGCTCGTCTTCAAGAAGTGGTGATCTCGCCTTTAAGAGGAACCTAGAAGATCACACAAAAACAAAAGACAAACTGCATAGATCACTTGGATCTGAGGTTAGAGGGTTATAATAGAAGTATGTGTGTAAAGTAGTGAGTAGAAAGGAAGAAATGGCTCTCTATTTATAGAGGAAATTCTCTACTGTTCCCCAGATCCCGCGGATCCCTCCCACAAGGGATCCAGCTAGCATAAAGCCAGGGATCCATGGGACGCTCCTCTTTGCCCATGGGTATTTTTGGTTATGGGTCATGGGTTATGGGTTGATCCATGGTTTTCATTCTAGATACAATGTTTCTCAAGGATACAATGAACTTGGTTAAGTGGTATATATAAAACCATGAGTTATGGGTCAATACCATTTGCTAGTTTTTACCCATTTAGTATATACTTGTTTTTACCCATTTTAGTATATACTTGTTTTTACCCATTTTAGTATACTTAGTTTAAGTATATGCTAACCCAATATGTAACCACTAGTTGTTGTACATATGTATCTAAATCATAAAATCACTTATACATGTTTTGGTGTTTTATGTGAAAACGTAAGTGTGTTGGGAAACTATTTACGTATTCTATTTGTTTCGTTAAAATGATTTTACGTTTGTTATCGACAAAATATTAGAAGATCGTAAAATATAAATAAACGTTTTTACGGCTTATTTGTATTAACACGGGTTACTGTCTGAAATAACAGTAAGCCACCATTTTTCTCCATCTTTTTTTAAATCAATTTATGTACATTCGAACTTCATCTAAAGACTCGTGTCACTCTTTGAATGACAACACAAAATCCGTAGATGTTATCGAACCAGGAAAACATGACAAAAGAAACAATATTTTTGGAATTTTTCAAGATTTTCTAATTTTTATGGATTTTGAAAATTTTATATTTTTTTATTTTCTTTTTGTTGGTTTTACAATTTTGTATTTTGCTTTTTGATAAAATATGTACAAAGAACAGATAGAGACAAGCACCGTTACTCCTCGTCTTCCTCCTGAAGACGTTTGAGTGTTTCTGGTTGAAGGCTTTTCAAGCCAAGTCGTGGAAGAATAAACTCAAAACGTTCTCTAGGAAGAGCTTTGGTGAAGATGTCTGCCAACTGATATTCAGTTCTCACGAAGTATAACTCAACCACACCTCTTTCAACTTGTTCCCTGATGAAGTGATGTCGAATGTCAATGTGCTTTGCTCTAGAGTGTTGAACATTGTTGCAGGAGAGAGCAATTTCACTTTTGTTATCACGGTACAGAGGGATTTTGTTGAATTCAAAGCCATAGTCAGATAATTGTGATCTCATCCATAAGATTTGAGCACAACAAGATGACATGGCTATGTATTCAGCCTCTGTAGAGTATATTGAAGTGCTCATTTGTTTCTTTGAAGACCAGCTGACAAGCTTATCACCCAAAAATTGAGCACCTCCTGATGTGCTTCGACGTGTATCTTGACACCCTGCATGGTCAGCATCTGCATAGGCCGTTAGTGACATACCGGTGTCCTTCGGATACCAAAGACCCATGTTAATGGTTCCTTGGAGGTACCGAAAGACCCATTTAACGGCTTCAAGGTGCTTTTTGGTAGGCTTAGCTTGGTATCTAGCACACATGCATACAGCGAACAGAATATCAGGCCTACTGGTTGTGAGGTACATCAGGGATCCAATCATACTACGATATTTTTTTGATCAACCATTATCCCTGAGTGGTCCTCATCCAGTTTGGTACACTCCACCATGGGAGTGTCAACAGGGTCATAAGAATCAAATCCAAATTTCTGTAAAATTTCATTAGCATATTTAGATTGATTGATAAAAATGCCTTCGGGACTTTGTGAAATTTGTAATCCCAAGAAAAATGACATTTGTCCCATCATTGACATTTGATATTTGGAGCCCATCTCCTTAGAAAAACGGTCACATTCATTGGGGTCAGTCGAGGCAAAAATTATATCATCAACATAGATTTGAACGTGAATTAATTGTTTGCCTGACTTTCTGGTGAACAATGTCGGATCAACTGCTCCCTTGCTGAATCCAGTAGATAAGAGGAACTTTGACAGAGTATCATACCACGCCCTTGGAGCTTGTTTTAGACCATAGAGAGCCTTCTTTAAGCGATAGACATGAGTGGGATGCTCTGGATCCACAAAGCCTTCTGGCTGGCTAACGTATACCATTTCTTTCAGATCTACATTAAGAAAGGCAGTCTTAACATCCATCTGATAGACTACCATATTCTTACTAGCAGCATTAGCCAGGAAGATTCTGATTGCCTCGATACGTGTAACTGGAGCAAAAGATTCTTCAAAGTCAATACCCTCCTCTTGACGGTATCCTTTGGCAACTAGTCTTGCCTTGTTCTTCAGTACATCACCATGTTCGTCAAGTTTCACTTTAAAGATCCACTTGAGAGCTATAATCATAGCATAGTCAGGAGCTGGTACTAATTCCCAAACATCTAAATGATCGAACTCATGAATTTCATCTTGCATTGCATTGAACCAGCTATCCTCAGTCATTGCTGATTTAACATCTTTTGGTTCGACATTAGATAATACGGAGTTGAAGAAGCACCACAAGGCATCAGTTGCAAGTTGTTTACGAGTGGATGCTGGAAGAGATGGATTCCCAATGATATTGTCCAATGGATAGTCATGTGTCCATTTTTTAAGATGTTCGTGTGGTTGTTGTTGAGGAACTGAAGTAGCAGAGTTTGGATCTCCTGATGAAGATGGTTCTGAAGTTGATTCAAGAGCAAATATGTTCTCAAATGGAGCATCTTCGGGAGTAGCAAAGGGGTTATCTCCATCAGAGGTGCCAGACACATTTTCATGATGTACACTTGATGATTGAGGATTTGACGATGAGGATGAGAGATCTGCAGAAGGCGCTTCTTGAGTCAGTGACATAGAAACTGATGAGTTATCTACGTTGACTGGATTAGGAACAGCCTCTGTGGTTAGATTTGACTGATCATTAGTTGTAGGCTCATAGTGTTCATCAAACATTGGATCAAATAATTTCTTCAAATCATCTTCCGAAGGGGGTACATATGAAATTGTTGGTGAGGGATTTTGTACAAGAGAAGAACTAATGGGGCAACTTAATGAAGGTTGTGATGCGGGTCCAGAACTTGATTGTCCTAGAGCCATTTGACCGGTCAGCTCATCGAACGTAACATGAATTGTTTCCATGATATTTCGGGTTCTTTTGTTGTAGATTCGGTATCCTTTTCTGTTTGGTGCAAATCCTACAAACACTCCAATGTCCGCTTTAGCTTTTAGTTTACCTAAATCTTGACCCTCATTAGTTGGATAACACAAAGCACCAAACACACGAAGGAAGGATAGATCAGGTTTTCGATTGTGGACAAGTTCATATGGAGTTTTTCCATGAGTTGTGTGAATTAGGGATCGATTTTGGGTGTAGCATGCAGTGGCAATGGCTTCAGCCCAGAGAAATGTTGGAACCTTTGAATAAATCAGCATTGTTCTTGCAGCTTCCACAAGAGTTCGATTTCGTCTTTCAACTACACCGTTCTGTTGAGGAGTTTGTGGAACACTTCTTTGATGACTGATTCCAACACTTTCATAAAACTCACTAAGTTCTTTATTAACAAACTCAGTTCCATTGTCAGTTTGGATGATTCTAACAGTCATGTTAAGTCGAACCTGCAGTTGTTTGATAAGTTTAATGATAACATCTGGAGTTTCATCCTTTGTCCTCAAGAACTTAACCCAAGTGAATCGAGAGTAGTCATCAACCGCGACTAACACATATTTCTTCCCATTAATTGTTTGCACTCTCATAGGTCCGCACAAATCCATATGAATAGTATAAAGAACTTCCATAACTGAGTTTGTGGGTTTGGGTTTGTGGGCATATTTCCTGCTTTTTCCCAATTGGCATGTTGAACAAAGATGATCCTTTTCATACTTTAATCTAGGTAAGCCTCTTACTAGGTCCTTTCTGGAAAGATCATTAATGGTGGCGAAGTTCAAGTGATTGAGACGACGATGCCATAACCATGACTTTGTTTTCGAAGCCTTTGACAACAGGAAGATTGGAGAAGACTTCATCATATCTTCGATAGAGATGGTGTATAGGTGTGTACCACGTGTTCCTCTTAAAAGTTTCACACCATCAAGTTCTCTAACGAAGCAAGTATGTTTTCTAAAAGCCACCTCTAGATCGGAATCACAGAATTGACCAACAGAAAACAAATTATGACCAAGACCTTCAACATAGTATACCCTGGAGATCACACTACTTCCAACAACATAATCTCCATAACCCAAAATAGCACCAAAGTGATCATTTCCGAATCTAACAGCCCCGATGAATTTGCTCACGAAGTTCACAAGCCGTGACCGGTCTCCAGTCATAAGCTTGGAACAGCCTGAGTCCAAGTACCACAGAACGATTTGAACGACCTGCAGTTGAACACAAACAAGAATGGATAACTGGATAATTGGGATCCCCATGCAAGAATGGGTTCCATTTGGTTAGTAACAGTGATTGGAACACCCACATCAGAAGCAGAATCAATGGAATCATTAGTGATAGATGCAGTGCTAGTGTACGCATTAGACCTATTCAAAGTATGTTCATTTCTTAAAGAAATAGTTCTACCGGTAGGCATCCATTTCCTAATGGGCATTGATATAGATAATTTAGGGCATAACTCATTAAGACTAAATTTGAGGCCAGTAGGTATCCACTGATAACCTACATTACTAAATTTTCTTCTCGTGGGTTTCCAATGTTTTCTAACCTTCTTCCACCATTGCTTTCTAGCCTTCTTAACTTGATTGTTGGCATTAACGATTTTAACTGGGTATTTAACATCATTAATCAAATCATTTACACCACATACATGATTAGTAGCAGAAACAAAGCAATCATCATTACATGTTTTTCCAGAAGTAGCAGAATTCGAATTAATTATAGCATGCTTAGAGCTAACACTAGAATCAACACGATTCATTTTATTCAACATAGTTTCATTCTTCCTAAGGTGATCTTCTACTCTCTTCCACTGAACATTCCTAGCTTGCAAGGTCCTATCATTCTATGTGTTGCCTTGAGGCTTTGACCTGCTCGCTTTGGTGTCACTTTTTACTCCTGTAGAGGAAATGGGAACAATAGTTGGTTTTGCTACTTTTTGCATTTCAGGTTTAGAAGTGCTGGGATCTGAACTACTTGAAGGCACATTAAAGTTCACTTTCTTAATTTTGGGCATAGAATGGGTTGCATTCTTAGCACTAGGCATAGAACAAGGCATCACAGCTTTATCTTTCTCACATAAGGATTTAGGGCATGTTGCTCTTAAACATTCTAACAGCTCCTGAGATCATTTGGCATATAAGCATGCATACCTAATTTCACTATCAAGTGGCTTATTTAAGTTATCCTCTTCTACAATCTCTCGGAGACATTCTAGACTATCCTTAAGGTGACAGAAATAGTTATGAAACACGAGTTCGTTATTTCTAAGATGAGGATGAATGTATTTAACAGTCATAGTATATTTAGAATCTGCAGATGATTTTGATGCAACATTCTCATTAAAGACAAGTGGTATTTTTCCTTTCGCCAGACTCTTCATATTCTCAATTTCCTTTTGTAACGAAGTTATTTTTTCATTGTTTTTGTCACGAGTGACTTTCATTGAATCGTATAACTCTTTGAAGTGTCGTTTGACCTTTTCATTTTCTTCTAGAAAACTCTCATTTTCTTGTTGTAATACATTAATGATGTTTTGAAGATGAAAGTTTTGAGAAGATTGAGAATCTAAAGGAGGCGGCATTTGGGAGCCAGTCACATTGTTCTTTTCACCCCTTAATTGTGAATTTTGGGTTTTTAACTTTCTGATCGTGTTACAGTGAGCTCGAATCTGTTCATCACGTTTGTTTATTTCAAAAACTGCATCAAACTCTGGAACATCCGAGGATATCTTGATGTTTGAGGTTTTAACATTTTCTTTGAGATGTTGATATTTTAGTTGCAAATCCAAATGTTCAACTTCCAATTTAGAAAAGTGTTTTACCAAATTATCGTGATCATCCTGGTGAATTTTCTCATTTAGTTTTGAGTTTTTGTTTTCAAGCTCAATGACACGATCATGGGAAACTTTTAAAGCAACAGATAATTCATGAAATTGAGAAGCAGTAATAGAATACTTAGTAACAGTGTAGAACACATCTTGAGCAACACATTGAGAGATCAGATTATCATTAATGATGCGCAGATTCTTTATCTCAATTTCATTATTCTTAAGCTCACGTTCATAATTATTGACTTCAACTATCATTGCATCAAATTCCTTTTCCATTTCTTTAATCTTTGTGTCTATTCCCTTTTTAAGACTCTCAAATTGACTTTTTAATTGTTTAAAGAAAGGCATGACCTCAGTTAAATAGCATTCTTTAGTTTGCTCAAAACCCCTTTCCCCTTCAGTTATCCATGTAGGTGTGATTGTTAGGAATTAGAAAATTCAATCGTTAAAGAGTCGGTCACCTCAAGTATATGTATTCGATAAAAAGCTCGTAGTCGTAGTCAAGTTATGCTAGTAAGTAGTTTGTTAAGTAACACCGTGGAGGCCGGACGGGTCTTTACCCACTGTATGCCTGATCCACAGCCCGTAGGTGGCGTTTATTTGTAAGACACTATAAATACCCTCTACCTCCCAAGGTAGAGGGTTGGAGCTTCAATACCATTTTTCTTTGTTTCACATAGTTCCCAACTCTCTTCCCTTTCTATCTCTAGAACTTTCTCTCTCTAAACCTTGTTGAACGCCACTTATGATTATGGTTTAATGTGTTTGTGAAATCCTATATCCTATAATTGGTATCAGAGCGCCATGGTTTGATCACCTCTCTTACATATCCTTGGATTTCTAGTGGTTTTAGATGGTTTTTGAGTTTGAGAAAGTTTAGTGGTTTTTGCATCATTTGGATCATCTCTAGTGTTAAAGTTTGAATTTTGGGTGTACTTTTGTGTTTAGAATCATTGTAAGTGCTTGGGTGTTGATTTGGTAAGCTTGAATCACTGTGGTTGAGCTTGTTTTGGATTGAAAAGTGTGTTTTTGAAGTTTTTCATGCTAGCGACTTGGTTCTCGTAGTGTATTTCATCATAGCGACTTGCTTTAGTAAAAGGTAGCGAGTTGTAGTGTTAATTGGTAGCGATTTGGTCCTAGCGACTTGTCTATTGAGACAAGCCGACAAACAGTACAACTTAGTGGATTCTCCACTACGGCTAGCGACTTGGTGAAGTTAGCGACTTGCTTTCAATTTTGTTAGCGACTTGTACTTAGTATTCTTAGCGACTTGGTGTTAGTGACTTGGACCTTAGCGAGTTGCTCTTTAGCGACTTGACTGTGTAGCGACTTGTGTCCAGCGACTTTGTTCACAGGAAATTGGGATCTTAGCGAGTTGCTACTTAGCGACTTGGTGCTTAGCGACATGGTTCAAGAATTCTTAGTGACTTGGTTGACTTTTGTTTGTAATACGGTTTTCTCTTGATTTAGTAAAATCCCGTGAAAGAATCTATTTCCCGGTTTAATCATAGAGTTTTAAAATCTCGTGTAATTTGTTAACATGTCTACCAACGTACCTACAATCATCTCCACTGTTGCTGAGGATGTTCAAGCAGTTGGTTCAGATACTCGTCCACCAATGCTTGATAGAACTGACTACGACTCTTGGGCTCAACGAATCAGATTGTACTATCTTGGAAAGGAAAATGGGGTCAACATTCTCAAATCCATTGATGAAGGACCTTATCAGGTTGAGACTACAAGGGACTTAATTGATACAGCTGCAGATGGAACAATGATCTATGGATTAGACAGACCAAAGACATATGATGAGCTCAATGATAAAGAGAAAAAGAGATTCAATGGTGATATCAGGGCCTCTAACATTATACTTCAAGGTCTTCCAAAAGATATCTACAAGCTTATCAATCACAACACTGAAGCCAAGGCATTTTGGGATAATGTCAAGATGCTTCTCTCATGTTCTGAATTAACCAAGGAAGACAGAGAATCACAACTGTATGATGAGTTTGAGCATTTCAAGATGAAACCAGATGAGAGTGTCTTTGAGTACTACGTGAGATTCCATAAGCTTGTGAATGATATGAGGAACATCAAAATGACCATGCCAAACATTCAGCTGAATTCAAAGTTTGTAAACAACATGAATCCCGAGCGGCACAAATTTGTCACCTCTGTGAAACTAACCAAAGGACTAAAGAATACAAACTATGAGCAATTGTATACCTTCCTTCTTCAGAATGAGAGGCATGCTATGTTTGAAAAAAGGATTCTGGATCAGTTCAAAACCAATCAGGGAGAAACAAGCTCACCAAATGAATCTACAGCTTTCTACACCAATGTTGGTATTACCACCAAAGCTTCTCAAGTTATACCCACGGGTAATGGTAATCACAAACTCATTCCTGATCCAAAGTTCAAACAAGCTGATGATGATGCTGCCGTGGGACACTTCATTAATCAACTGGCTCTTATGGTTAAACAAAACTTGACTCTCAATCCACATTCCAACAGTCTTCACACTAACAATGAGATCAAAACTGCATCCAACCTTCACAATCATGCGGTTGTCAGAGATGGAAAAGTTATGGTACAACCAGTTCAAGGGAGGCAATATGAACATGGAAGAGGTGGAGTATGTTAGGAATTAGAAAATTCCATGTTAAAGTGTCGGTCACCCCAATTATGATCCAGCATAAGTTAGCTCGTAGACTTGTCGTTATTTACATTATGTAGTAGTTATTTTGTTAATTTGTAGCATAGAATAGTTTAGAGCAACACCGTGGAGGAAGGACGGGTCTTTACCCACTGTATCCCTGATCCACAGGCCGATAGGAGGTCGTATTTCTTGTAACTATAAATACCCCTTCCTTCCAGGAAGGGGTGGTGCTTTTCAATCTAATATTCCATACTTTTGAGAACCAAGTCTCTAGCAAGAAAACACCCAACTCTCTACTTCTCTCTCTAATGGCAAACATGTATTTTGATCATCCAAGACCACCCGAATCATCAACACAATAATATTTGGATCCTAACAATTGGTACCAGAGCCAAGGTTTTTGTGTTTTGATGATTTGTTCGTGGTTTTTGAATCTTGTGTTTACTGTTACTTGTAATTTTTGATCGGAAAATATTTTTTCTGTTTATTGTGGTCAACTATTTTCACAAGTTTTGTATCCTTTAACTCAGTCCATGTCCATAAGTGGTTTGACAGTTTACTCATGTTTTGTAAACTTTTTGGTCCAAAAGTCCTAGCCTGTATACTGTTGCATATGTCTGTTTTGTATCATTTATCCAAACAGTTTTATCTCATATCATTTGTTTTGACTTTTGGTACCATTTCAGTGTAAGTAGTGGTCATATGGTCAAGGTCAAACTGGGCATGAATGAAGAATATTCATATGTTGTTTTTTTTGAGTTTTTGAAGCTGAACGGTTTTATGGTTGGAAAACAAATCGAAAAATTTCAAAAATCATACTAGCGACTTGTGGTCATTCTTGCTAGCGACTTGTCTAAAGTGTCCAGAGGCGATGTACCAGAATTAGCGACTTGGATATCGTTGACTTTTTTGAAAGTCAACAGCGAGTTATATCAAAAGCTAACTAGCGACTTTCTTTGGAAAACTGCTAGCGACTTGACTCTTTAAAACGGTAGCGACTTGTTATTGAACAAGACGTAGCGAGTTGGCTTAGCGAGTTGGCTAGCGACTTGACTTAGCGAATTGGCTTAGCGACTTGGCTCATATACAAGGCCTAGCAACTTAAACCTAGAAACTTGACTCAAATGATGTAAAGACTTGACTGAAAGAGATGAAGAAGCTAAATGACTTGACCACAAGACCAAACCAAATACCATTACTACAACTCGTCCTCAGGTTAAACCATCATTGGTCCAAGAATAATTAAGAGTGAGCTAAGTACAAAAAACAAATCCATCAACAATAATCCAACATCACAACTTCAACAACTCCATACTCTCCTAATCCTATCCTCCATCAACCACTATCATGTTCAAGACTCAAAGTATTTTAAGGAAAAGATTAAACATTATTAGATCTCAGCTCTCTGTTTCGTGACATTTTAAAGCAACTTCAAGACCTCGAGGGTCTATATCACGAATAGAATTGTCCATCACAGATCCATAAGTCAAAAGGAATACGAAATGAAAAATAAAATAAGATGCTTCGACCTCAGCCTTGTATCTTATGTGAGTGGTTCTCAAACTCATAGATCATTAAGGATCTATTCACATAAGTACGTATGCTTCATAGATCAACCTAGGAGTTTAGTCCTTTTTGAAATATCCGAATAATTAAGATAAATCAATCAACAAGATTGTTAATTGTTTATCTTGATTCGTTAATACTTAACTTCAAAGAACAATATTCCTACCTTTTCTTGGTCCGAGTTAATGTGGTCATGAGTTTCAAAAGGCGTTTCAAGCCCTGGAGCCATCCCTGTGGCTATACTTTGTCCCTCGAATTCAATACCTTGAGCCATCTCTGTGGCGAAGTACTTGGTTGGGTGGATTCGGTGTAGTTGAAAGGATATATGGAGACGGATCAATAGATGTACTAGAGCTTGATTGTATATTTAATGAAGTAATCTGAGATTTGGTGAATGTTTTTCAGTTTGATGAGTTATTTGGAGCGTGGGAGTATTGAGATGTGTTTTGAGTGAAAGAAGCAGGTGAGAAAGAGGCGGACGAATTAAAGAGTTTTAGGGTTTGTTAGTTGAGGATTTTTAGGGCATGGTAGGCGTTAGAGTGGTGTTAAATACCCGAGTGTTTAGGGTATGCATTATTTTGACGGACCGTGTATTGCTTTGGTTTGTATAGGTTATGGTTGGACTCGGTTTGGGCCTGCAGAAAATCACATACATTAAAGTTTTCGTGAGCTAGAATGGGCCTGAAATTTCGTGTGCTTTTAGAATGTTTGTGATTTAAATTTGGTATTATAGCCGAGAATGTTTTCGTGAGTTTGAGAAAGTTTTTTTTAAATCACAAATTCTAGAATGGTGATTTTTAAAGATTTTCGTTGAGCACATGTTTAGACCTCACTGCATCACAAATTTTTAATGGACCCGAGAATAGAATTTTAATGGGATTCTCAATGTTGATCTTACCACATCTTTTGAATCAGACTTAAGGTTTCTTAATGGATCATGTGACAAATGGTTCTAATCTTAGAACGGGTTATGTAGTAATTTGTTTGGGCTTCGGTTTTAATCATTTGAATCGGATATCCGCAGACTCGTCCTCTTACGGAAATTAATGTTGTGAAATGGGCTTTTAATATCGGATGTGCTAATGTTTGATGAGCTTTGATTATTCAAAGAGACTTGTGACTTGATGCGAGATCATGATGAGACTTCTTATGTTATGGAGTTTGGTACTTTGGTATATACATTTTCACGGAGAATAATATATCACGGCCTGAATTGGTTATTGTACAATGTTGACTACAGGGTTGGTTGGACGGTATTTCTTATTTGGATTTAAAGTGAGTTTTTCCAGGAGTGTTTACTTATTTTCGTCTTCTTTCTTTCTACCCTTCCGCGAAGATGACTTGTTTGGGCGCTTATAGAGGGTGATAAAGACTTGGCTATTTAGGTACGGTTGCGATTTTTCTCGATTTACCCACAACGTAACTATCACTTCGGTGTCTCACTCAGTTGAGTATGTCAAGAGGTTTTGTACATTGGGTACACCATTTCTTTTTCACGAGGATGAGTACGAGTTTAAGTAACAAATCTGGGGAATTCTACTTCATGATCAAGTTTGGCATATCGGGTTTACTTCTCCATGTGGTCTCTACCATAGCCGACGGAATGCGTGATTGATGTATTTACCAAAGTGTTTAATTGGATGGTTAATGATGGTGTTGATGTTGGTAAATGAACCGTTGATGAACCACTGCATGTTCTCCTAAAACAGATATTCACCGAAACCAAAATTGTCACAACACATTCAAGCTGACGTTGTTTACGGTTTAGTCTTGATTTTGTAAAATCCCGCGAAAGAAACTATTTCTCGGTTTAAATCATAGACTTGTAAAATCCCGTGACAATGGAAACATCCTGGTAAAAGTAAAGTGCATTTCCGGATCTTTCTTACGGTTTATTCTTGGTTTTGAAAAATCCCGCGAAAGAAACTATTTCTCGGTTTAAACTATAGAATTATAAAATCCCGTATTGATGGATTCATCCTGGAGAAAATAAAGTGTATCTCAGGATCTTATCTGATGCTGGTGCTACGGTTTCTACTTCAAAGAAGGGATAAAAGGGTGTACTTCATGAATTGGGTGTGTGTCTGGATTGTCCTAATGGCAGTTTGGTTATTACAAGGTTTTATGGGGTTATGTGCATTTAACCATGGTCGGGATGAAACCATTATCAAAGTTCCTTTAAATGTCAAAGAAGGCTAGATTTGAGCAGTTAACCAGAAGATGTGACAACGGGGTTAATTCAGTATTATTTATTTGAGATTGAAGTGAAATATCACGGGCGAGTGTACTTAGTATCTGAAGGTATCGGGGATGGTTGGATGAAGATTCTTCAAGATCCTTGTTCGAGCTTATTATCAAAAACGAAGACTTGGAAATCTAGTTATTGTTGGGTGTCTTTTACCTTTTCTTTTACCACTTGGGGGAATTGGGCTCATACCACCACAAAATAACTATCACTTTAAGGAGTTACGTTGTAGTGCTCAGTCTCACATTCAATTGTGGATTTTCAAGAGGTAATGTACGTCTTATACTTGATGGTTGGTTGGTTGAAGAGTATAGAGTACATAGAGAGTACTTAGAGATGCTAATGGAAATCGGCACCGCTCTTTGTTTCATATGTGCAAGTTTAAGTCACGAGTTCGGGGTAGTTTACTTCAGGGTCAAATTCATCATATTGGGTTTTCTCCATCAGTTGTCACTACAAAGAGCCTACTGAATGATAATGGGGTTGATTACATGTTTTTGCCAAGAGATGATGAAAAGAGAGAGATTATGACGTCTGTTCACTTCAGTTCAGGCCTCGTACTCCAAAGAAAAAAAATGTGTACGTTTCAGTGCGCATTATCTTCGAAAGAAGAGAAATCTTCTTATGACGTATGAACACAACAGTTCATGCCTCTTCCCTAAAGAAAAGAAAAGTGTACGTGTCAGTGCGCTTTATCTTCTGAAGAAGAGAAATCTTCTCACTAATGACCATTCTCATCAACATGCTTCATACTTTTTCCATGCGCTTCAGTCATCAAGTGAACCGGGCTATCACTGATTGTATTCTCATTCCACTTGCTCGATTATAATGAAGATGGCGACATCATGTGCTGATTTTGCGGGAGAGAAGTGTGAATAGAACATTCAGATGATTTTCACTTATTTAATCAAGAATGGCAACTCCGTATGCAATTCTTGAGGGGGAGAAGAAGTGTGAATTTTTTGCATTGTTGATTGATTTTTGAGAATATAAATGGTCATACGGCTCTAAACTCATGTAAGAACCGAGCTTCTTCTTATCGGGTCATCTTCACATGGAGTTTTTCTCTTCTAAGAGCCGTTGGTTGACATCTTCACAAGCTGATATGAGTTTATTGACAAAGTGCTTCCGGTTAATGCTTCATGTGCACATCAACATGATGATTCCAAACAACCTTATGTTCTTGTTTGATGTGATTGTTTGCTTGGTGTTACCATTTCGTGTGTTCGCTGCGGGCTGATTGCTGACTTCCTTGATGAACATCTTTCTGTTCTTGTTTGATTGGGAGGGATCTTAATTAAGGGGATTTGCAAGATGTAAATTAATTGGGATGCTTTTTGGTGATGTTCTTGTGTGTTGGTGAGTTGAAGATGTTAACTATCCATTCCCCAACTGCACAATATTAAAGAAGGTCGAGTCTACAGTCTGTTCTACATTTTTCTGCTGCATGTTAGAAGACTAAAGACGAGTTGCATTTGATTATCCAAAGACTTCTTCATATCCCGGGCATTGTCAGTTTAGGGGAGAGCACTAATTGGGGGAAAGTGATATGTCAGATTTAATCCCCAATTAGATTTGCTCACAATGTACTTCAGCAAGTTAATTCCCACAAGAGTTCAAGTGTTCTTCTCAACAAATTTCTAGTATACGGGCTTACAATGAGTTGCTGATTCTGAAGTGTCAAAACCAGCAAGGAGAAAGGAGACTCACATATAAACACAAAGCGAGTAAACTTGATGAACTTAATTCTTCTAAGTGATTGAAGATATCCCGGGAAGACAAATGTTATTACCGCAGAGAAACTCAAGGTTTGACTCATGACGAGTAAACTTGATGAACTTAACTCTTCTAAGTGATTGAAGATATCCCGGTAAAACAAATGTCATGACCGCAGAGAAACTCAAGGTTTTACTCATGAAGGCTTTTGTGTTATTATTCCAACGACGTGGGGGAAGAGATGGAAGAGTTAGTTTCTGAAGATGAAAGAGGTACACAAGTGTGTGATGATTTTGATTTTATCACAATCATCAGGGGATAGAGATTGTATACATTGGAGATGCTCAACTGTTTTACCTGAGGGCTTAATCTGTGATTCAGAGTTATAATCACTTATTCCGGTGTTGACATCCGCAGAGATTGTCACCCGCAGAGATAATCAGTGATTCGGCCTGCTTCTTCAATGTTATCGGTTATTCTCTCTTTGGGCATTCGGGTACTTCGGGTTCTTGAGCTTCATACACTTTCTTTAGGGGAGAGAAAAGTATACATCGGGGTTATTCTTTGGCTATTGGACTTAATCTGCTACTTCGATGGTATAAGTTTCTTTGTCTTCGGGTATGTGTATTCGGGTTCGTGAGCTCTAGTCTAAGAGATTGACTGCATCAATTCAACTACTTGGGGGAAGTGGTCTCTTGACACCTTTTTGGAATGGATTGCTTCAGACTTCAGTGGAAAAGAAATTTGAGAAGATTATTTAAGTGTGGGATGAAACGTTGCTGGTGTTCTATTGGATGATATAACCTCGAACGAAGAATCACGGTGATTATTCTTAAAAGGAGCAGCAAGTTCGATGATAATGGTGTGCTTCTTTGTGCACCTGGCTAAGAGAAGCTTGAAAGAAAGCTTTGAATCTGCTCAGCTAAAGGATTTTCGGTTTGGGGGGAAGCTGCCAAAGTCTCTCTTTCTCAAAGGCTCATGTTCTTTCTTCTATTCTGGAGCCCTGGAAGCTTTGGTGGTGAATGTTTAAGGGATGATGACTTCTATCTTCTACAACGGGGCTGCTCGATATCCTTATCTCGGTACTCGTATCATCATCTTCTTTAACTATATCATCTATTCTATCCTTGTAAATATTTATTCGAAAAACAAAATACAAAAATATAAAACCAACAAAAAGAAAATAGAAAAATATAAAACCAACAAAAAGAAAATAGAAAAATATAAAACTTTCAAAAACCATAAAAATCAGAAAATTTCAAAAATACCAAAAATATGTTTTTCTCAAGACATGTCTTCTGGTATCGATAACATCTACGGTCTTAGAAATGTCATTCAATAATGGCACGGGACCATAGATGAAGTTCGAGCAGGAGGTGTAAATATTCTTTTCTAAACATGTCTCAAAATATGGCTTACAGTTATTTCAGACTGTAACCCGGGCTTCAAATAATGGCTTACAGGTATTTCAGACTGTAACCCGGGCTTCAAAAATTGGCTTACAGTTACTTCAGACTGTAACCCGCGCTTAAACCATGGCTTGCTATTATTTCCGATAGCAACCCGTTTTTCAAAGAAAGGAAAGTGCTGCACTATACAAATTTTCAAAAATATTTCGTGCACTTATCCTAAAACTATTTGAGGAAAGTATGTCGAAGGACTGCTGTTCCTACACAAATGTTTTTCCGTCTAAAATTCTTTAGAAAAATATTAGTTGTTTTCCTAAAATGGTGGTAAATGAGTTGCTTGAAAAATCAATCAGAATCAGAGTTTTCGTATTAATTCGCAAAAACTCAATCGATGACTTTAGCACTTTTAAAACTTTTCAAGAAAAAGAATCATAGATAGAGGGGAAGAATATTTTTCAAATTTATATCATCTAACGGACTTTCTTAATTATCCTACGTGTTTATCTGAAAAAATATAATTGCCTATGTTGAAGGACTAGGTTTCTAGGATATGATTGTTAGGTTTAGATGATTAAAGTTTGATGAACACATAATTCCCATGCTATATATGATCTGATTGTTATATTGAATTGACTTTAATTAGTCGATTGTTGTTATGGGTGATGTCGACCACCATATATATGTGTGTGTGTTCACTAACGTATGCAGATATCATGGATATAAGAATGTTCCCGATCCGGATCCCACTAATGAAGATGATTGGATGCCGAAAGGAAAGGGTAACTATATCTTGGGTTGACAAATGAAGAAACGGAGCTTAACTGGACTTCAATGGAGAGTTGGCATGAAATGCAACGTAAGAGGTCTTACTGCATCGGCAGATGGTTTTCTTCTAAGTGATTGAAGAAACGGACCTTAATTTGACCTCAGTTGGTGTTAGGAATTAGAAATTCCCAGTAGTAAAGAGTCGGTCACCTCAAGTATATGTAATCGTTAGAAAGCTCGTAGTCGTAGTTCTTTTAAGTTAAGTAGTAATTTAGTTTTGTAACACCGTGGAGGACGGACGGGTCTTTACCCACTGTATGCCTGATCCACAGCCCAAAGTGTGGCGAGTTATGTAAGACTATAAATACTCTCTACCTTCCAAGGTAGAGAGTTGGAGCTCATAATAATATCTTTCACTTTCTCTCACTAAGTTCCCTAAACCTCTAACTTTCTCTCTCTAGAATTCCATTTATATACTACTTTGTGTTATGGTTTGATGTGCATGTGAAAAGTTATATCTTACAATTGGTATCAAGAGCCATGGTTAGATCACATCTTGCACATCTTTGGATTTATAGTGGTTTTTAGGTGGTTTTTGAGTTTGAAAAAGTTTTGTGGTTTTTGCATCATTTGGATGATTTCTTGTGTTAAAGTTTGAATTTTGTTGGTACTTTTATGTTTAGAATCATCAAAAGTGTTTAGGTTTTCATTTGGTAAGCTTGAATCATCTTGGTTGGGTTGTTTTTGGATTGAAAAGTGATGGTTATATGGTTTTTCATGCTAGCGACTTAGTTCACGGAATATTTTTCTTGGTAGCGACTTGCTTCGCATTTTTGTAGCGACTTACAGTGTTGGAGCTAGCGAGTTAGAGCTAGCGAGTTAAAGTACAAGTAGTGGACTCTCCACTGCGGGTAGCGACTTGTGGTAGCGACTTGGTCAGTAGCGAGTTGCTCTTTAGCGACTTGTGTCTCTAGCGACTTGTGTAGCAAATTGCTGCCAAAATTTGGTTAGCGACTTGGTCTGTAGCGAGTTACTACTTAGCGACTTGCCTTTCTGTTAGCGACTTGGGTTTCTAGCGACTTGGTTTTCTAGCGAATTAATTGCTAGCGACTTAGTGCATTTGTCTCTAGCGACTTAGTGCATTATCATCTAGCGACTTGAGTGATTGTTTACGGTTTTCTCTTGATTTAGTAAAATCCCGTGAAAGAATCTATTTCCCGGTTTAATCATAGAGTTATAAAATCCCGTATAATCTGGTAACATGTCTACCAACGTCCCTACTGTCATCTCCACTGTTGCCGAGGATGTACAAGCAGCTGGCTCAGATACTCGTCCACCCATGCTTGACAGAACTGACTACGATTCTTGGGCTCAACGAATCAGATTGTATTGCCTTGGAAAGGAAAATGGTGTCAATATTCTCAAATCCATTGATGAAGGACCATATCGAGTTGAAACGACTAGAGACATACTTGATACTAATGAAGATGGTACTCCTGTTTACGGAATGGACAGACCTAAGATGTATGATGAGCTTGATGATAAGGAGAAAAAGAGATTCGATGCAGATATCAGGGCTTCAAACATTGTTCTTCAAGGTCTTCCTAAAGACATCTACAAGCTGATCAATCATAACACGGATGCAAAGGCAGTTTGGGATAATGTTAAGATGCTTCTCTCAGGTTCAGAATTAACTATGGAAGACAGAGAATCCCAACTCTATGACGAATTTGAGCACTTCAAAATGAAACCAGATGAGAGTGTCTATGAGTACTATGTGAGATTCCATAAGTTAGTGAATGACATGAGGAACATCAGAATGACTATGCCTAACATTCAGCTGAACTCAAAGTTTGTGAACAACATGAATCCCGAATGGCACAAGTTTGTCACAGCTGTGAAGCTCACTAAAGGATTGAAGAATACAAACTATGAGCAACTCTATGCCTTCCTCCTTCAGAATGAGAGACATGCCATGTTTGAAAAATTGATTCTCAATCAGTTCAAAACCAACCAGGGAGAGACAAGCTCGTCTAATGACTCAACAGCCTTCTACTCAAACATCGGAATCACAACCAAAGCATCACAAGTCATACCTTTGGGGAATGGTAATCATAAACTCATTCCTGATCCCATGTTCAAACAAGCTGATGCTGATGCACACGTGGGTAACATCATTAATCAACTTGCTCTTCTCATTAGTCAAAACATGAATTCTCTTCCACAAACCAACAACAACCTCAGAACTGCATCTAACCCACATAATCAAGCCACTGTTAAAGATGGAAGGATTGTGGTGCAACCAGTTCAGGAAAGACAGTATGATCAGGGAAGAGGTGGAGCTGGGAGAGGTTATGTTGGAAAACAGAATCGAGGAAGAAATGGTAACCAAGGTCAACCTAAGCCAATCAAATGCTATAACTGTGGTGGTGAAGGACACATTGCAAGGAACTGCACATCTCCAAAGCGTCCACAGAATGCTGATTACTTCAGAGATAAGATGTTGCTGGCACAAGCTCAGGACAATGGTGCTGCGTTGGATGAAGAGGAATTGCTGTTTCTTGCTGAGGGCAATGCCAAGACCTATGATGCAGATGTGGATGAGCAGCCTATTCAGGAGATAGGTCACAATCATCAGAATGCCTTTCAAGTCGCTGACTGTGATGCATACGACTCTGATGTAGATGATGGACCTACTGCACACACAATCTTTATGGCTAGCATCTCTCCAATGGTTTCTCCCAAGATCTCTTCTTCACCACAAGCTGACCCATCCAAGGACAAACTCATCTCAGAGGTATTAAAGCTATACGATGATGCTGATGTGCAACAGATGCATGACAAAGTACAACCAACTGAAACTATTGAATCAAATATTGAAAATATGGGTAATATCAATATTGTCCCATACGATTAATACGTGAAACAAAGTGAAAGTGAAGTTGTACCAAGTGATGCATCTTCTGCAGTCAACAATGACTATGTCTTTGATGAATACACTGCATGTGCTCCTGATGATTCCATAATTTCTGAACTAAATGCCTATAAGGAACGTGTTGCTATTTATGAACAACGTGCAAAATTTGAGTTGACCACTCGTGAGCAGGAAATGGATGTCCAAGTGAGTACAGTAATTAGAAAAAGTAAGTTTAGAGAAGAAGTATTGAAACAAGAATTAAATTCCTTGCAAGAAAAACTTTCTAAAACAGCTAAGCAAAAACAAGAACTTCAAGAAAATGTGAAAATGCTTAAGCAAGAATTTAATGCAAAGGAATCAAAACTCTTGAGAGATTTTTCTAATCTGAAAACTTTGAAAAACAAACTTGAAAACAAGTTGTACTTACAAGGAAACACCATTCAGACTGCTCACATGGTCACGAAACATCGTGTCTTAAGCGATAAACATAGCGTTCCCCTTGTAGAGGAACCAAATCCAGAGGTAATTAAAAAGGATAGAAATGCTCATAAGGTACTTTATGATGGTAATGAAGTCCTTAAGCCTAGGCAGAAACCTAGTTGCGTTGAGTGCACTGAGGAAGATAAGATATTAAATGAAATCACTAGGGAAAAGATGAATAAGAAGCAAAATGATCCCAAATGCAAAGAGAAAAACATAATCATCTCTCCTCATGATTACAAGAAGGAAAACTGGATTTCCCTGAACAAGTTTAAGCCTCAGACTTTGTTGACTCCCGAACATGTCTTCTGGAAAATGGATTTAGATAAGCAGAAAGCTAAAAATATTGTAGAAACAAACCCTCCCCTTCGGAAAATGCCTAGAGCGACTGTGTATCCTCCTAATACACCAATGCATCTTGTACCTAGAACAATAGCCACTAAAAGCAAGACATTAATTAGCCAATACGTTATATTTCAACTATTTGTTGATTTTGAGAAAACTTGCAAGAAAAGGATCACACCCACTGGTATAACTGAAGGAGAAAGGGGTTTTGAACAAATGAAAGAATGTTATTTAACTGAGGTCATGCCCTTCTTTAAACTTCTAAAAGATCACTTTGAGAGTCTTAAAAAGGGGGTAGAAACTGATATTAAGGGTATGGAAAAGGAATTTGATGCAATGGTTGTTGAAGTTAGTGACTATGAGCGTGCACTGAAATATAATGAGATTGAGAGAAAGAACCTGCATACATTAAATGAGAATCTTATTACTGAATGTGTTGCTCAAGATGTCTTTTTCACTGCTTCAAATTGCTCTATTAATGCTTCCAAATTTCATGAACTATCTGTGGCCCTGAAAGTCTCCCATGATCGTGTCATTGAGCTTGAAAAAACTAATTCTAAACTAAATGAGAAAATTGAACTGGATGATCATGACAATTTGGTTAAACATTTTTCTAAACTAGAAGTTGAGTACTTTAATTTACAACTAAAATATCAACATCTCAAAGAAAATGTCAAAACTTCAAATGTCAAGACATCTTCAGATGCTCCAGAGTTTGATGCAGTTTTTCAAATTAACAAACGTGATGAACAGATTCAAGCTCAGTGCAACACGATCAGAAAATTGAAAGCCCAAATCTCTCAATTAAAGGGTCAAACAAACAATATGACAGGCTCCCAAATGCCTCCCTTTTTAGATTCTCAGTATTCTCAAACGTTTCACCTTCAAAACCTAGTAAATGCTTTACAAAAGGAAAACGAAAGTTTTCTAGAAGAAAATGAAAAGGTTAAACGTCACTTCAATGAGTTGTTTGAATCAATTAAAGTCACTCGTAACAAAAACAACGAACAAATAACTTCATTGCAAAAGGAAATTGAGAATCTGAAGAGTCAGGTAAAAGGGAAAATGCCAATGATCAATGAGGAGAATGTTGTATCTAAGGTTCACTCTGGTAATAAATCTGCTTTATCTGTGACATATGTCCCCCCTCATCTAAGGAACAACAAACTTGCCATTCAAACGTATTTCTCATCCCTTAAGGATTGCTTAGAATGCCTGCGTGAGATTGTTGAAGAGGATAAGCTAGAGAAACCTCATGATAATGCAATTGGACATGCATGCTTATATGCCAAACGATCTCAAGAAATCTTAGAATGCTTGATCACAATATGCCCAAAGACATTAGGTGAGAGAGTTAACCCTTTGATTCCATGCTCAATGCCTAAGGCCAAATATGACATGCACTCGATTCCCAATGTTTTGAATGTGAGCCGTAATGTACCCTTGAGCAGTTCAGATTCTAGATCTGTCAATGCTAAGAAAGAGAACTCAAATGTGCCTTCTAGGAGTACAAATCTCAGTATTCCCTTAAGAAGTGGTCACACTGTAAATAGGGCTAATACAGACACTAGTATTGCATCTATTCACAATGATTCCATTACCCCATTTTCTGATATGAATGCTTTTATTTCTGATGTGGGTGGTCCAACCATTGTAACTAACCAAATGGAACCCATTCTTGCATGGGGATCCCAATTATCCAGTTATCCATTCTTGTCTGTGTTCAACTGCAGATCGTTCAAATCGTTCTGTGGTACCTGGACTCAGGCTGTTCCAAGCATATGACTGGAGACCGGTCACGGCTCATGAACTTCGTGAGCAAATTCATCGGGACTGTTAGATTTGGTAATGATCATTTCGGTGCTATTATGGGTTATGGAGATTATGTTGTTGGTGATAGTGTCATCTCGAGAGTGTATTATGTGGAAGGTTTAGGTCATAACCTGTTCTCTGTTGGTCAATTCTGTGATTCTGATCTAGAAGTAGCCTTCAGAAAACATACATGCTTTGTTAGAGATCTTAACGGTAAGGAGCTGTTGAAAGGAACTCGTGGCTCAAACCTTTACACCATCTCTATCGATGACATGATGAGGGCATCTCCAATCTGCTTGTTATCTAAGGCTTCAAAAACAAAGTCATGGTTATGGCATCGTCGTCTCAATCACTTGAACTTCGGCACCATCAACGATCTTTCCAGAAAGGACTTAGTTGTAGGGTTACCTAGACTAAAGTATGAAAAGGATCATCTTTGTTCAGCATGTCAATTGGGAAAAAGCAAGAAGTATGCCCATAAACCTAAACCTACTAACTCTGTCACAAAAGTTCTTCATATGATTCATATGGATTTATGTGGGCCAATGAGGGTGCATAATATCTTTGGGAAGAAATATGTGTTGGTTGTGGTTGATGATTACTCTAGATTCACCTGGGTCAAGTTCTTAAGGACAAAGGATGAAACTCCTGATATCATCATCAAACTCATCAAACAGCTGCAGGTTCGACTAAACAAAACTGTCAGAATTATCAGAACAGACAATGGAACTAAGTTTGTCAACAAACAACTTAGTGAATTCTATGAAAGCGTTGGAATCAGCCATCAAAGAAGTGTTCCACGAACCCCTCAACAGAACGGTGTAGTTGAAAGACGAAATCGTACTCTTGTTGAAGCTGCTAGAACAATGCTGATCTACTCAAAGGTTCCAATGTTTCTCTGGGCTGAAGCAATTGCCACTGCATGCTACACACAAAATCGTTCCCTGATTCACACCATTCATGGAAAAACTCCATATGAACTTGTCCACAACAGAAAACCTAATCTATCTTTCCTTCGTGTGTTTGGTGCCTTGTGCTATCCAACTAATGAGGGTCAAGACTTGGGGAAACTTAGGGCTAAAGCTGACATTGGAGTATTTGTAGGATATGCACCAAACAAAAAGGGATACCGAATCTACAACAAAAGAACCCGAAATATCATGGAAACAATTCACGTTACGTTTGATGAGCTGACCGGTAAAATGGCTCCTGGACACTCCAGCTCAGGACCCGCACTTCAAAACAGTCCTATTGGTTCATCCCTTGTTCCAAGCTCCTCTCAAGAAACTCCATATGTACCTCCATCTGAAGATGATGTAAAGAAATTGTTTGATCCCATGTTTGATGAACTGTATGAGTCTACTACTAATGAGGTGCTGATCCCTACAACAGAGGATGCTCATATTCCAGTGAATGAAGTCAATCCATCAGTTTCAATGTCTGTAAATCAAGAAGCACCTGCTGCTGATCCTTCAGTCTCATCAACAAATCATCATTCTTCAAATGTACATCATGGAAATGTTTCTGGCATCAATGATGAAGTTAATCCCTTTGCGACTCCTGAAGATGCTCCATTTGAAAACATATTTGCTACTCCTGAATCATCATCAGAACCATCTTCTTCAGGAGACATCGACTCAGCTACCTCAGTTCCTCAACAAATGCCACATGAACACCTCAGAAAATGGACTCACGATCATCCATTAGACAACATCATTGGAAATCCCTCTCGTCCTGTATCAACCCGGAAACAACTTGCAACCGATGCCTTATGGTGTTTCTTCAACTCCGTACTATCTAAGATCGAACCAAAAGATGTTAAAACCGCCATGAATGAAGACAGCTGGTTCAATGCCATGCAAGATGAAATTCATGAGTTTGAACGTCTTGATGTATGGGAGTTAGTACCTGCTCCAGACTGTGCTATGATTATAGCTCTAAAATGGATCTTCAAAGTAAAACTTGATGAGCATGGTGATGTGTTGAAGAACAAGGCTCGATTAGTTGCTAAAGGATATCGTCAAGAGGAGGGTATAGACTTTGAAGAATCTTTTGCTCCAGTTGCTCGAATCGAGGCAATCAGAATCTTTCTGGCTAATGCTGCTAGTAAGAACATGGTAGTTTATCAGATGGATGTAAAGACGGCATTTCTAAACGGAGATCTTAAAGAAGTCGTCTACGTCAGCCAACCTGAAGGATTTGTGAATCAAGAGCATCCTACTCACGTTTATCGTTTGAAGAAGGCTCTTTACGGTTTAAAGCAAGCTCCAAGGGCATGGTATGATACACTGTCAAAGTTTCTTCTATCAACCGGATTCATCAAAGGAGCAGTTGATCCTACATTGTTCACCAGGAAGTCAGGCAAACATTTGATTCATGTTCAAATTTATGTTGATGATATTATTTTTGCCTCGACTGACCCAATGGAATGTGATCATTTTTCAAATGAAATGAGTTCAAAGTTTCAAATGTCAATGATGGGACAAATGTCATCTTTCTTGGGATTACAAATTTCACAAAGTCCCGGAGGCATTTTCATAAATCAATCTAAATATGCAACTGAGATTTTAAAGAAATTTGGATTTGATTCATGTGACCCTGTTGACACCCCCATGATTGACCGAACCAAACTAGATGAGGACCTCTCAGGGATCATGATTGACCAAACGAAATATCGGAGTATGATTGGATCCCTGATGTATCTCACTGCTAGTAGACCAGACATCTTGTTCTCTGTGTGCATGTGTGCTAGATACCAGGCTAAGCCTACTAAAAAGCACCTTGAAGCAGTTAAACGGGTCTTTCGGTATCTCCAAGGAACCATCAATATGGGACTATGGTACCCGAAGGACACCGGTATGTCACTAACGGCCTATGCAGATGCCGATCATGCAGGTTGTCAAGATACACGTCGAAGTACGTCTGGAGGTGCTCAGTTTTTGGGTGATAAGCTTGTGAGCTGGTCTTCAAAGAAGCAAATGAGTACTTCTATTTCCTCTAGAGAGGCTGAATACATAGCCATGTCATCTTGTTGTGCTCAAATCTTATGGATGAGATCTCAATTATCTGACTATGGCTTTGAATTCAACAAAATCCCTCTGTACTGTGATAATAAAAGTGCTATTGCTCTCTCATGCAACAACGTTCAACACTCAAGAGCAAAGCATATTGACATTCGACATCATTTCATCAGGGAACAAGTAGAAAAAGGTGTGGTGGAACTATATTTTGTGAGGTCTGAATATCAGTTAGCAGACATCTTCACCAAAGCTCTTCCAAGAGAACGTTTTGAGTTTATTCTTCCACGACTTGGTTTGAAAAGCCTTCAACCAGAAACTCTCAAACGTCTTCAGGAGGAAGACGAGGAGTAAAGGTCTATCTTCATCTATCTCTTGTAAATATTTATTTGAAAATCAAAATACAAAATTATAAAACTTTCAAAATCCATAAAAATTTGAAAAATTCGAAAGATCTTCAAAAAATATTGTCATTTTGTCACCTTTTTTTTTTCCTTCTTTCTTTCTGCTTCGATAATATCTACGGTCTTTGTGTTGTCATTCAAAGAATGACACGGGACTTTAGATGTTGTTCGAATTCTTAAAAAAAAAAAAAAAAAAAAAAAAAAAAAAAAAAATCGAAAAAACCAAAAAATATTTTTGGGAGAAAGAGAAAAAATGGTTTATTGTCATTTTCAGGCAATAACCCGGTTTTAAAAGAAAGAACAGAGCCATGTTTCACCATGTTTTCAAATTCCATGCTCTGATTCTATAAACATTTATCTGCTGAAAACCAAATGCTTTGAAAAATAACTCGATCTCTATTTTTGATAATCATCTAGACTTATTTGTCAAAATCTCTATCTCTCAATCAACAACCTATGTCATTGATTGAGGGGGAGAATGATTTCAATTAAATTAAAAAGTTATTTGGCATTAAATTGTTTTCAAAAGATATACATGCATGTTTTATAAATGGAGTTTAAAGTCTCAAAATCCGATCCGTATCAGTTAAAACACTTTCACAATCAAGTCACAATTCTCCTTAAAAGCTTTCAAAATCAATTTAAATCTATACGAGATCACAAATCTCAAATGATTTGATAATTGTGATCGGGGGAGAATGTGTGATTTAAATTAGATTTAAACTGATAATTAGGTAAATGGTTATAAACGGATGTACATGCTATCCTGCCCACATGTGACAAACGATTTCAAATTTTCAATGCACATGTTGAGGGGAAGCATCTATCTTAAACCTTTGATTTGAAACGTGATCATTCATCCTAATGTGCAGGTTCCCTCTAGTATGTGCAAAACTCTTTTCAAACCTCGAGGCACATATTGAGGGGGAGCAAATTCATGGAAACCTCATCCTTCCCGGAAATGCTATACCCACTTGATCTGTTGAGGGAAGTGATGTTGATATCTTTTAGAAAATGGTAATCAAAGAAGTTAATTCTTTCTCTTGCCTCCGTGTGCTTAACATTTTTCAAATACTTGATGCACATGTTGAGGGGGAGTTCTCGTTCTAAAATTATCAAAAACAATTCAGGTACAAAATGCTTTGATAATACATCACAAGTATCTGAATTGATTTTCAAATGGTTTCTATTGGATCCAATGGCAGATGAACAATACCAAATAGACCGACCAACTTTACTTTAATGTACGGTGATATAAGGATGATAAGGTTAGGTATTGGTTCCCATGATCCGCCAGAACCGGAGGGATCTACCCAGGGACAATCCACTAGTTAGTGTAGAAGTCCTTAGGGATGATGATAAAAGGAGAAAAATGAGATAAGGGAAGAGTGCGGACTAAGACTGAGCTAGTACTGGAATAAACCCAACAAGGTTCTAGCTATGAAGTCTCGGTAAGCACTGAAGGGGTTGAAGAATTAAAAAGAATTGAATGAAAATAGGGTGAAAACAAATAGCCCTCCATTAATTCAACCTTAGGGCAGAAACCGGGTTCACTTCATATGCTACTGATGGTAACATCGGTATTGAAAACAAGACGTCATGGACCCAGTGACGCACTGCACTTCAACTTTCCAAACCACTCAAGTTCCTCTTAAAAGGACTTGTTTCATTCTCACGGGGAACCGACATTATCTATCGACTTTCTCTTAGAGATGGTTGATATTGAAGAAGGAGACCCTCTCCCTAGTCTCCGTCATAGGATCCAAATATGCACAAATTGAGTCTAGAGCCACGAGATCATCAATAAATCTCATTAGGACACTTTCAATGAAGACTCTCTGTTTCACACAATGTGGAAAGAGAGATTATATCTTGAGTCCTACGCATTATCCTTGTGGTATTGCCAGAACATCTGAGTGATATGTTTACATATTCACAATGAAGATGGAAATCCTTCTGGAGCCAACATCAAACAAGCTCCTGGTAGGTGGCATGTGAGATCTTATATATAGATCAACCATGTGACAACTGAACAGAAACAATGGGGCGATTCAATCTCTTGAATCAAACCTGGTTCAGGTTATGGATTGACGGATACCTTTGAAAAACCGGTCTTTGTGCTTAAAAACTCTTTTCTTTAGCACATCGACTGTGTACTCATTTTTCAAACCAAAAGGTATTTTTATGATTGATAATTGATTTTCAATAAAACCTTCGTTGTATTGCAAAAACAATTTCTATTGAGCAATACACGATTGTTTTTCAAATCTCTTTACATCAATCAGTGGACTTAAAAAAATTCGCTGGTTCACTCACTCCGTGTTGTCTTCTTTGAGATGTTCCGGTTTGAGAACAGCTAGAACAGCTGCGAAACCCTGTCAAGGAGATTCTTAGGAATCCTACCTGATCACAGGCAGTACTTGTACTGATCAACGGGGAACCGTGGGCCGTGTACCTCAATTCAACGAAAGTGATCAAAGACACTTTCGTGCGATTTGTTGCTAACTGTTGTATGCAGGTACGCCCGACGTTTGCAGCTGATCAGAATGAAGCGGTCAATCCACAGCCGCATGCTCACTTAACACATTCATCTCAAAAGAAATCATGATTAGTGCATCAATGACTCTGATATTTTCACTCCATGCTTCTGCTATGCTGCTGCCAATATCATGATTCAACAAAAGCTTCCGCTACTCTGATGAGAAGATTTCATGATCCAGAATGTGAGCATGTCGGTCCTAAAGTCACTACATCACATAATACCAACACCACAAAGGATGTGTCAGAGATTGTTGATAGCTGATGATCTCAAAAGATGGCTCAAAAATTATTATCACGTGGATCAGTAAAAGACCTCCACTTGAAGTAACCAAACATGCAATGTGAAGAATCAATGACTACGAGCTTAGGAGCAAAGGACTACATCAAGAATACAAGATCAATTGTTAATGTAATATCTATTTGTATTCTATGTAATTTTGGTACATGATTGAGGTGACCTCCCTTAGGGGGAGATTGTTAGGAATTAGAAATTCCCAGTAGTAAAGAGTCGGTCACCTCAAGTATATGTAATCGTTAGAAAGCTCGTAGTCGTAGTTCTTTTAAGTTAAGTAGTAATTTAGTTTTGTAACACCGTGGAGGACGGACGGGTCTTTACCCACTGTATGCCTGATCCACAGCCCAAAGTGTGGCGAGTTATGTAAGACTATAAATACTCTCTACCTTCCAAGGTAGAGAGTTGGAGCTCATAATAATATCTTTCACTTTCTCTCACTAAGTTCCCTAAACCTCTAACTTTCTCTCTCTAGAATTCCATTTATATACTACTTTGTGTTATGGTTTGATGTGCATGTGAAAAGTTATATCTTACAGTTGGCATTCAAAATGCAACGTAAGAAGAAGTCTCACTGCATCTGCAGACGGTTTTCTTCCAAGCCCTACAGCAACAACGGAAGCTTCTCAACCACCTAACGTGTCTTTGTGCAGGATACCATTTTTAAACAATTTTGAATAATTTGATTAAATTGTTTTGAAAATGGAAAAATATTGTTTTGAAAATTAATTGAACTAAATTTTGAAAATCACCGGACTTCTTTTTATCAAAACCTAAGTCACTCAATTATTGACTTATGTCATGGATTGAGGGGGAGAGTGATTTAAATTTAATATTTTCAAACAATATCTATTCATAAAAGTCCGTTTGTACGTTAAAAAGTGGTGATCTAAAGATTTAATGTTATGTCATGGTATGATTGTTCTTTAGAATCAAGGTCTTTCAAAATGAAATTTTTTCTGTTCTTGTTTGATTGTGAAATTGTTTTATTTTACTAAAAGATCTCTTAAAAACAATCATACTGACACTAACAATCTTTAATGTCTAAATCTGGTCCTTATCTGTCATTTTTCAAAAAATTAAATCTTGCCACGTCTTTCCCCAAACTCTTTTAAATGATTTAAATCAATTGGGATCACAAATCTCAAAAGGTTTGAAATTTTTGATCGGGTGAGAGATCGTGATTTAAATCTCATATCTGTTTTAATGGAATTGGTTTTAGTCCTTTATAGTCACTCCTGCCTCCATGTGCCAAACAATTTCAAATATACAATGCACATGTTGAGGAGGAGCATTTATCCAAAAACAAGATGAGTATTTAAACCTGGCCACATTTTCTCCTATGTTTTCTAAACCTAATTAAATCACTTGGGATCCAAAATCTCAAAGGGTTTGATATTTTTGATCAGGGGAGAATTTGTGATTTAATAATGAAATTTGATAAAAGGTGATCGTTTTTGATTTAATTGTGCACGCTGCTCTCTCATATGTGCTAAACGTTCTCGAATCTTGAAGCATATATTGAGGGGGAGCATTTTTAAAGAAAAGAAACTATCAAGGTGCAAATGCTTTTATGTTTTAACATAAAGTACCTTGATTGAGTTTCAAATGGTTTCTTAATGGCTCTTTTGATTGTGGATGTGCTTCAAATTAACTCTTGCCTCTATGTGATAAAAATGTTTTTAAAATATCTTACGCACATATTGAGGGGGAGAATTTTACCATGAAAATCAAATGGCTTTTTCGTATGAAAATTGTGATCAAAGAAAATATTTCAAAGTCCTCTTGCCTCCTTGTGCTAAACAATTTCTAAATCATACGCACATGTTGAGGGGGAGGTTTTCTAAATGATCAAAACTATTAAGGTACAAAATGCTTTGAACTCGTATCACAAGTACCTTGATTGGTTTTCCAAATGATTTTTCAATTGGTTTCGAGAAGGAATGAACAATACCAAAAGACCGACCAACTTTACTTTATGCATGGAGTTATAAGGATGGTGAGGTTAGGTATTAGTTCCCACGATCCGCCAGAACCGGAGGGATCTACCCAGGGACAATCCACTAGATAGTGTAGAGTCTTTAGGTATGATGAAAAAAGGAGAAAAGTGAGATATGGGAAGAGTGCGGACTGAGACAGAACTAGTACTGGAATAAACCCAACAAGGTTCTAGTAATGAAGTCTCGGTAAGCACTGAAGGGGTTGAAGAATGAATAAGAACTGAATGTGAAAAAGGGTGAAAAGAAATAGCCCTCCATCAATTCAACCTTAGGGCAGATACCGGGTTCAATTCATATGCTACTGGTGGTTACCAAGGTAATTTCAGTATTGAAGACAAGACGTCATGGACCCAGTGACTCACTGCACTTCATCTTCCCAAACTACTCAAGTTCCTCTTAAAAGGGCTTGTTTCATTCTCACGGGGAACCGACATAATCTATCGACTTTCTCTTAGAGATTGTTGATATTGAAGAAGGAGACCCTCTCCCTAGTCTCCGGCACAGGAACCAAATATGCACTATTGAGTCTAGAGCCAAGAGATCATCCACAATATCTCATTAGGACACTAAATTCATGAAGACTTGCTGTTTCACACAATGTGGAAAGTAAGTATATATTAAGAGTCCTACGCATTATCCTTGTGGTATTGCCAGAACATCTGAGTGGTATGTAAAAGTATTCACGATGAAGATGGAAATCCTTCTAGAGCCAACATCAAACAAGCTCTTGGTGGGTGACATGTGAGATCTTCTCGTAAGATTAAACTTGTGACAACTGGATAGAAACAATGGGGCGATTCAGTCTTGAATCAACCTTGGTCCAGGAATGGATTTGACGAATACTTTTGGAAAAACCGTTCGATGTGCAAATCTTCTTTTCTCTAGCACGTCGAATGTGTACTTATGTTTTCAAAATTCAAAAAGTATCTCTGATTGAAAAATACTTTTAGAAAAACCGTTCGATGTGCGAATCTCTTCTTTTCACTAGCACGTCGAATGTGTACTCATTCTCTAATACAAAAAGTATTTTGTTTGAAAAATTGATCTTTCTCATAAAACCTTCGTTGTATTGCAAAACTCTTTCTTCAAGCAATACGCGATTGTTTTTCAAATCATTTTTCATCAATCAGTGAATCTCAATTCGCTGGTTCACTCACTCCGTGTTGTCTTCTTTGAGACGTTCCGGTTTGAGAACAGCTAGAACAGCTGCGAAACCCTGTCAAGGAGATTCTTAGGAATCCTACCTGATCACAGGCAGTACTTGTACTGATCAACGGGGAACCGTGGGCCGTGTACCTCAATTCAACGAAAGTGATCAAAGACACTTTCGTGTGTTTTATTGCTACCTGTTGTTTGCAGGTACATTTGGACGGTTGCAGCTGATCAGAATTGAGGAGTCAATCCAAAGCCGCATGCTCACAGCATCCACACTTTATTGAAGAAATCATGACTGGTGCATATCTACATAACCTGGTTCTGATATTTTTATACTATGCTTCTGCTACGCTGCTGCAAATATCATGAACCAGTAAAGCTTCCGCTACTCTGATGGAAAGATTTCATGATTCAAAAGTGTGAGCATGTCGGTCTGAAAGTCACAACTTTACATGATGGCAACACAATAAAGGGTGATCCAGAGATTTACTGTGGCTGATGATCTCAATGAAAGCTCGAAGATCATCAAAGATGTGGATCAGTTCAAAGGCCTCCACTTAAAGTACTAATCTATGCGGACTTGGAAGAATCACTGCTTAAGCACAAAGATTGCAGAATTGAAGAATTGAAGTCTACGAGCTCAAGAACGAAGTCAAAGATAGAATGCTAGGAAGCAAAATGTATTTCATGGGGTGACCTCCCTTAGGGGGAGATTGTTAGGAATTAGAAAATTCCATGTTAAAGTGTCGGTCACCCCAATTATGATCCAGCATAAGTTAGCTCGTAGACTTGTCGTTATTTACATTATGTAGTAGTTATTTTGTTAATTTGTAGCATAGAATAGTTTAGAGCAACACCGTGGAGGAAGGACGGGTCTTTACCCACTGTATCCCTGATCCACAGGCCGATAGGAGGTCGTATTTCTTGTAACTATAAATACCCCTTCCTTCCATGGAAGGGGTGGTGCTTTTCAATCTAATATTCCATACTTTTGAGAACCAAGTCTCTAGCAAGAAAACACCCAACTCTCTACTTCTCTCTCTAATGGCAAACATGTATTTTGATCATCCAAGATCACCCGAATCATCAACACAATAATATTTGGATCCTAACAGAGTAGGTGGAGGTTATGTAGCAAATCAGAATCGTGGAAGGAATCCAAATCAAGGACAAGCAAAGCCAGTCAAATGCTACAACTGTGGTGGTGAGGGACACATTGCTAGGAACTGCACATCTCCAAAACGTCCACAGAATGCAGAATACTTCAGAGACAAGATGTTGCTCGTCCAAGCTCAGGATAATGGTGCAGCTTTGGATGAAGATGAGTTGTTGTTTCTTGCTGAGGGCAATGCCAAGACATATGATGCAGATGTGGATGAGCAACCAATTCAGGAAATAGGTCACAATCATCAGAATGCCTTTCAAGTCACTGACTGTGATGCATACAACTCTGACGTCGATGATGAACCTACTGCACAAACAATTTTCATGGCTAGCATTTCTCCAATGGTCTCTCCTAAGGTCTCATCATCACAGCAAGCTGGTCCATCCAAAGAATCAATCATCTCAGAGGTATTAAAACTATATGATGATGTTGATGAGCAAAAGATGCATAATAAAGTACAATCTCTTGAAACTTATGAATCAGATATTGATGATAAGGGTAATAGCAATATTGTCCCATATGATCAATATGTGAAGCAAAGTGAAAGTGAGGTTGTACCAAGTAATGCATCTTCCGCAGTCAATGATGACTATGTTTTTGATGAATACACTGCATGTGCTCCTGATAATTCTGTTATCTCTGAACTGAATGCCTATAAAGAACAAGTTGCTATTTATGAACAACGTGCTAAGTTTGAGTTGACCACCCGTGAGCAGGAAATGGATGACCAAATGCGTACAATTATTAGAAAAAGTAACTTTAGAGAAGAAGTCTTAAAACAAGAGTTAAACTCCTTACAAGAAAAGCTTTCTAAAACTGCTAAGTAAAAACAAGAACTTCAAGAAAATCTTAAAATGATTAAGCAAGAAGTCAATGCTAAGGAATCAAAACTTTTTAATGATTTCTCCAATCTAAAAACTTTGAAAAAAAAGCTTGAAAATAAGTTGTACGTACAAGGGAATACCATTCAGACTGCTCACTTGATCACTAAGCATAGAGTCTTAAGCGATAAGCATAGCATTCCCCTTGTTGTGGAACCTAATCCTGAGGTTGTTAAAAAGGCTAGAGCTGCTCATAATGTAATCTATGATGATAATGAGATTCTTAAACCTAGACAGAAACCTAGTTGCGTTGAGTGCACTAAGGAAGATAGAAAATTAGATGATGCATCTAGGGAGAAAATGAATAAGAAGCTAGAAGATCATGAATGTAAAGAGAATAACATATCGATCAAACCCCATGATTACAAAAAGGAAAATTGGATTTCCTTGAACAAGTTTAAGCCTCAAACGTTGTTAACACCCGAACAAGTGTTCTGGAAAAAGGATTTAGATAAGCAAAAAGCAGAGAATCTTGTTGTAACAAACCCTCCCCTTAGGAAAATGCCTTCAGCGACTGTGTATCCTCCGAATACACCAATGCATTTAGTTCCTAGAACTATTGCCACTAAAAGCAAGACCTTAATCAGTCAAAATATGTTAATTTTCAATTATTTGTTGATTTTGAGAAAACTTGTAAGAAAATGATCACACCCACTGGGATAACTTAAGGGGAAAGGGGTTTTGAGCAAACTAAAGAATGTTATTTAACTGAGGTCATGCCTTTCTTTAAACAACTAAAAGATCAATTTGAGAGTCTTAAAAAGGGGATGGATTCAGATATTAAAGAAATGGAAAAGGAATTTTATGCAATGATAGTTGAGGTTAGTGACTATGAGCGAGAATTAAAATATAATGAGATTGAGAGGAAGAACTTGCATACATTGAATGAGAATCTTATTTCTGAATGTATTACTCAAGATGTGTTTTACACTGCTACGAATTGTTCCATTAATGCTTCTCAATTTCATGAATTATTTGTTGCTCTGAAAGTCTCCCATGATCGTGTCATTGAGCTTGAAAAGATTAATTCTAAACTAAATGAGAAAATTGATCAGGATGATCACGATAATTTGGTAAAACATCTTTCTAAACTAGAAGTTGAACATTTTGATTTACAACTAAAATATCAACATCTTAAAGAAAATGTCAAAACCTCAAATATCAAGACATCCTCAGATGTTACAGAGTTTGATGCAGTTTTTCAGATAAACAAACGTGACGAACAGATTTAAGCTCATTGTAACACGATCAGAAAGTTGAAAGCCCAAATCTCTCAATTAAAGGGTGAAAAGAACAATGTGACTGGCTCCCAAATGCCTCCTCCTTTAGATTCTCAGTATTCTCAAACTTTTCATCTTCAAAACTTGGTTAATGCATTACAAAAGGAAAACGAAAGTTTTCTAGAAGAAAATGAAAAAGTTAAACGACACTTTAAAGAGTTATATGATTCAATGAAAGTCACTCGTGACAAAAACAAAGAAAAAATAACGTCTTTACAAAAGGAAATTGAGAATCTGAGGAGTCAGGAAAGAGGGCAACTGCCACTTGTCTTTAATGAGAATGTTGCATCTAAGTCATCCTCAGACTGCAAATATACTGTGACTATTAAATACATCCCTCCTCATCTTAGGAATAATGAACTTGTGTTTCATAACTATTGTGCTCACCTCAAGGATAGTCTAGAATGTATCCGTGAGATTGTGGAAGAGGATTTCATAAATAAGCCTCTGGATAGAGAAATTAGGTTTGCTTGCATTCAGGCCAAACGATCTTAGGAGCTGCTAGAATGTTTAATTGCAACATGTCCTAAATCCTTAGGTGCGAAAGGAAAAGCTGTGATGCCTTGTTCTATGCCTAGTGCCAAGCATTCAAACCATTCTATGCCCAGTGTTAGGAAAGTGAACACTAATGTGCCTTCAAGTAGTTCAGATCCTTGCACGTCTAGTTCAGGAATGCTAAAAGTAGATCAACCAACTAATGTTCCCATAATTCCCTCTACAGGAGTAATCAGTGACATAAAAGCAATCGGGTCAAAGCCTCCAGGCAATACCAAGCATGATAGGACCTCGCAAGCTAAGAGTGTGCATTGGAAGAGAGTAGCACCCTAGGAATATTAAGTTTGAGTTGAATAAAACGAATCGTGTTGATTCTAGTATTAGCTATAAGCGTACTGTATTTAATTCGAATTCTGCTACTATTTGCAAACCATGTAATGACGATTGCTTGTTTTCTGTTACTAATCATGAATGGGGTGTGAATGTTTTGTCTAATGCTGTCAAATTCCCAGTTAAAATTGTTAATGTTAAAATTCAAGCTAAGAAAGCTAAAAGGCAAAGGTGAAAGAAAGTTAGAAAACAGTGGAAACCCACAGGAAAAATATTTAGTAAAATAGGTTATCAATGGATACCTTATGGTCGTAAGGTTAATGAGTTCTGCCCTTAATTTGCTAAAACAATGCCCACTAGAAAATGGATGCCTGTTAGTAGAACTATTCCCTTAAGAAGTGAACATACTTTGAATAGGTCGAATACGGACATTAGCATTGCATCTATTTCTGATGATTCCATTGTTTCTACTTCTGATGTGGGTGTTCCAATTACTGTTACTAACCAAGTGGAACCCATTATTGCATGGGGTTCCCAATTATCCAGTTATTCATTCTTGTCTGTGTTCAACTGCAGATTGTTCAAATCGTTCTGTGGTACCTGGACTCAGGCTGTTCCAAGCATATGACTGGAGACCGGTCGCGGCTCATGAACTTCGTGAGTAAATTCATCGGGACTGTTAGATTCGGGAACGATCATTTCGGTGCAATTATGGGTTATGGAGATTATGTTGTCGGTGATAGTGTTATCTCCAGGGTATATTACGTAGAAGGTCTTGGTCATAACTTATTCTCTGTCGGTCAATTATGTGACTCTGATCTAGAAGTGGCCTTCAGAAAACATACTTGTTTCGTTAGAGAACTTGATGGTAAAGAAATTTTAAGAGGAACACGTGGTTCAAATCTATACACCATCTCTATCGAAGATATGATGAAGTCTTCTCCAATTTGCTTGTTGTCAAAGGCTTCGAAAACAAAGTCATGGTTATGGCATCGTCGGTTCAATCACTTGAACTTCGGCACCATCAATAATCTCTCCAGAAAGGACTTAGTTGTAGGTTTACCTAGACTAAAGTATGAAAAGGATCATCTTTGTTCAGCATGCCAATTGGGAAAAATCAATAAGTATGCCCACAAACCCAAACCTACAAACTCAGTTACAGAAGTTCTTCATACAATTCACATGGACTTATGTGGACCCATGAGAGTGCAGAATATCTTTGGGAAGAAATATGTGTTAGTTGTGGTTGATGATTACTCTCGATTCACCTAGGTTAAGTTCTTAAGGACAAAGGATGAAACTCCAGATATCATCATCAAACTTATATAACAGCTGCAGGTTCGACTTAACAAAACTGTCAGAATCATCCGAACAGACAATGGAACTGAGTTTGTTAATAAACAACTTAGTGAGTTTTATGAAAGTGTTGGAATCAGTCATCAAAGAAGTGTTCCACGAACTCCTCAACAGAACGGTGTAGTTGAAAGACGAAATCGAACTCTTGTGGAAGCCGCAAGAACAATGCTGATTTACTCAAAGGTTCCAATGTTTCTCTGGGCTGAAGACATTGCCACTACATGCTACACTCAAAATCGATCCCTAATTCACACTGCTCATGGAAAAACTCCATATGAACTTGTCCACAATAGAAAACCTAATCTCTCATTCCTTCGTGTGTTTGGTGCATTGTGTTATCCAACTAATGAGGGCCAAGACTTAGGCAAACTTAAAGCTAAAGCAGACATTGGAGTATTTGTAGGATATGCACCAAACAAAAAGGGATACCGAATCTACAACAAAAGAACCCAAAATATTATGGAAACAATTCACGTTACGTTCGATGAGCTGACCGGTCCAATGGCTCCAGGACAACCCAGTTCTGGACCCGCATCTTCAAGTAGTCCCATCAGTTCTACTCTTGTATACGATTCTTCGCCAGCAACTCCTTATGTACTGTCACACCCCCAAATTACCTATTTTACAGCAGAATGGAATACCTTGGGGAGGACTGTCATAGCATCAAAGTTACAGTTATATCGAACGACCTAAAGTGTCGTTTTGAAAATGTCGTTTGATTCATTAAAATAATCACAGTTTACAAACATTAGGTCCCAAAAGATTTCCAATATATCAAAATGAGTTTGTTACAATCAAACGATAGTTAAGTGCATAAAATATAGGTGAGACGCGTCGACACCACGACTCTATGATAAGTCCACATGCATGCCATGAAGTGAATGCCTTAGATACCTGAGATAAAACATGCTAAAAGTGTCAACACAATGGTTGAGTGAGTTCATAGAGTTTGGTTAACAAGTAAAGCTTTTAAAGAGCGTTCATGCAACAAAGGCAAAGTTTTTGGTCATTGAATAGTCCACAAAGCAAAGGCATTGTAAATCCACTCAGTTCCAAGTTCCGCCCATACAAAACTTGCAACCTGTGTGTTCACAATCCACTGCCAAAAGTAGTATGTCTAGTTTATATTTAAGCACACGTTGTCTAATGAGTTCACAAAGCAAAGGCATTGTAAATCCACTCAGTTCCAAGTTCCGCCCATACAAAACTTGCAACCTGTGTGTTCACAACCCATTGCACAAAATATAGTGTGTCTAGTAGTCGAGTATAAGTTACCATAATAATTCACAATATTGCACCACGTATATAATAATGTATGCCAGGCAAAGCCCCTAGAATAAATAATATGCGTCCCGTAACATAGTGGACGAGAGGTTGGCCGACCTCTAATAGCGCTATCCATACTACCTACTAATAGGAGACTAACAATGTGAATGTACGAACAGTACATCATACAACTATTATATACAATTAAGAACACTCCGAACATGGGAGAATTTGCACTGCTCCGAACAGGGGAGACTTAGATTGAAAATGCTCTGTTCCCATAGGGAGACATTCTGCTCCGGACCAGGGAGGCTTTAATTTGCTCCGAACAAGGGAGACTTTATAGTGATGCTCCGAACATGGGAGACTTTAGGCCAAGGTCATAACACGTACGGTTCAATAAGTTCAAACAAGTCATAAGTTTGTATTTAAGTTCAAGAGTTCCGTTCAAAAGTTCGTAATTAAGTTCAAAGATTTAAGTCGAGTTCAAAAGTTCAGAACAGTCAAAGAGCTCGAATATTATCAAAAGGTTCAAGATAGTCGAAGCGTTCAAAATCACGTCAAACAAGTTTAAAATATATCAAAAGGGTCCTTTACAAGTTAAAAGAGTTCGACTATATGTCAAAAAAATTCAAATCAAGTCCAAAGTGTTCACTTATATGTTAAAGGGTCCGAATCAATTTAAAAGAGCTCAAATATACATGTCGAAGGGTTCAAAATCAAGGAAAGTGTTTCAACTAATAGCGTTCATAACATAGTGATCAATTTAGTTCGAGCATAATCTACTTACGCGCACATAGAGTGAAACAAAAGATATTTAAGTTCATATAAGTGTAAAGTAAAAGCAGGTAGTTGAGCATGTATCTCCCCCAAAGAGTTTATAAAATAATTAAACGAGTAAAAGTGGGGCTACGAACTCACCTGATGCAATGTTTATGATGACAAAAGTAGATACACAGAAATGAGGTGCAATCTCTATCCGCAACCTAATGAATGATATGCTCTAATATAATTCATGAAACAATATCGTGCATGCAAATTCATATGATATCCATACCACTTGTACACTTTTGAAAATAAAGTTTATCGTCGAAAAAAATAATCTTATAAAGTCTTAACAATTTATAAATTACTTTACAAGTATTTACGTTGAAACGATATCCTACGATAGTCATTTAGTGATTTATTATGAAACTATAACTTTTCGTCGTAAAATAATGTCATTTGACAATTTCATGAAAGTGACTAAACGTCCTTGAAAAGCTAGTCGTAAAATAGTGCACATCGAGTGTTAGAAAACAAACTCAACGGTTTTAGGAAGCTTGTATCATTATCTCAAAGTTTTAGCATTTAAGTTTTCATCATAGAGGTCTCGATCATGGAGGAAAATATAGGTAAAGTATGGTACTTGTGTCCAAAATATTGTTTAAGAGTGGTTTTCGGCAAAGTTTGAGTGTCCATATTTTATTCGTTACAACTCCGCTTGACAAACGGTTGAACATTTTGAAAAATAGGCTAGGCGAACTTACTTTTACTAGAAGACATCGTTTCATAAAAAGTAATCCATCGATGTTAAAAACGACCCTCAACATGGTCATTCGCGGCCGATATTTCTTGGTTATTAGAAAATATATACTTATACTTATATAAAATAGTTACGGCAACTTTGTTAAATCGCGTGTAATTTAATCGTTACAAGTCCGTTTTCTACGTTTTATATGTCCTTAGCTTCATGTTAAAGTATACTAATATATATTTGATAAGTCGACACATTTTATAACGCTTAAGACTCATTTTTGACTCGTAAAAAGTTGAGAATACATGCTGAATTTTCTGAAACAAATAGTTTTCGTCGTTAAACTTAAAAATATCATAACTTCTTCATTATAACTCCGTTCAAGCGGCCACGTTTTCGTTTTAAAGTATATTTGCTAAATATCTAGTCCAAAAATTTTTACCTACTGTCGAGAATTCTAGAATTTAAAAATAAGATCAGATCTTTAACTAAAGTTGTCGAAATGAGTTTTTCTCGCGCAAAACCTATTCTAACCAATTCAAACCAACTCCGAAGCTATTCTAATCCTACCATACACCTTCTTAGGGTGTCATGGGTTCCTAGACATCACCAAAAGTGATATGTTTCAAGGAGTAATTATAGGATGATGAATATATATTTATAACACTTAAAAACAATAAAAAGTGGTATAAACATCAATATGACTTGCATGTTTTTCTCAAATATGATAAAATGAACATAATATGAATATGAAAGATGAATATGAACATGAAATGCTTACAAGTAACTTGATGAGGTTAAATGAACAAGGTTAATCCTAAACACCCTAGGTTTTTATTTCAAAACCTTACTTAAGAGTGTACCTAGATTGTGATGAACTTGACTTGAAATTTTTTTATAGATTCCTTCTTGGTCTCCTATGGTGGCCGGTCACAATGGAGAAGGGAAGAAGAGAGGAAAATCTTTTACACCTTGAGATATTTAGTTGTATGTGTTGTGTTGTAAGTATAAAATAATATATGTAAGAGTTTAGAAGATATTTGTACACAATTGGTGTGAGTCATTCATGTTGGTCGACATTCTTATAAAAAAAAAAGAGTAGATGCATTTAGTAATAATTAAGTGTAGTAATGTAGAGTAAATGTGTAGTTAATTAAGGATAATTAATAACTTGTGTACAAATTTAAGCTTTTAGGGTAGCGTTAGCTAATAATAAATTTTAACGGATCAAAATAAAATATATTGAAGTCATAAAAATTATAAAAATACATTTCTTACAAAAATTGAGTGAAATAATAATTATCGTGTAGTATTTACGAAAACCGTCGTAGTTATATAAATATAACAATTTATATACAAAATAAATTTAAAACATCGGGTAAACTCATAATATTATTTTTATAATCTTAACATGAGTATAAAAATATATCGAGATAATTTTTGGAAGTATCGGATCAAATGTTCAAAATAAATGATTACGCGATAGCGTTTATTTAATAAGAAATATATACGTTAATGAAATATAAATTTGAAAAATGACCGGAAATTGAGAATTGTGACATGTACCTCCTTCGGAAGATGACTTGAAGAAACTGTTTGATCCAATGTTTGATGAACACTATGAGCCAACTGCTAATGATCTGTCAATTCCATCATCAGAGGCTGCTACTATCCCTGTCAATGAAGTTAACCCTTCAATTTCTATGACACTAAGTCAAGAAGCGCCTGCTGCTGATCACTCTGTCTCATCAACAAATCATCAATCATCGAGTGTACATCATGGAAATGTTTCTGGCACCCTTGATGGAGAGAATCCCTTTGCTACTCCTGAAGATGCACCATTTGAAAACATATTTGCTCCTAAATCATCATCAGAACCATCTTCATCAGGAGAAATCGACTCTGCTACTTCAGTCCTCAACAACAACCACACGAACACCTTAGAAAATGGACACATGATCATTCATTGGACAACATCATTGGAAACCCCTCTCGTCTAGTATCCACACGAAAACAACTTGCAACCGATGCCTTATGGTGCTTCTTCAACTCCGTACTCTCTAAGGTCGAACCAAAAGATGTTAAAACTGCCATGAATGAAGACAGCTGGTTTAATGCCATGCAAGAAGAAATTCATGATTTTGATTGACTTGATGTATGGGAATTAGTACCTGCTCCAGATTATGCTATGATCATTGCTCTAAAGTGGATCTTCAAAGTGAAACTTGATGAGCATGGTGATGTTTTAAAGAACAAGGCTCGATTGGTTGCAAAAGGATACCGTCAAGAGGAGGGTATTGACTTTGAAGAGTCATTTGCTCCAGTTGCTCGTATCGAGGCAATCAGAATCTTCTTGGCTAATGCTGCAAGTAAGAACATGGTGGTTTATCAGATGGATGTAAAGACGGCATTTCTTAACGGAGATCTTAAAGAAGTTGTATACGTCAGCCAACCTGAAGGCTTTGTGAATCCAGAACATCCTACTCACGTCTATCGTTTGAAGAAGGCTCTTTATGGTTTAAAGCAAGCTCCAAGGGCATGGTATGATACGCTATCAAAGTTTCTTATATCTACTGGATTCAGCAAAGGAGCAGTTGATCCGACATTGTTCACCAGAAAGTCAGGCAAACATTTAATTCACGTTCAAATATATGTTGATGATATTATTTTTGCCTCGACTGACCCCAATGAATGTGATATTTTTTCAAATGAAATGGGTTCCAAATTTCAAATGTCAATGATGGGACAAATGTCATTTTTCTTGGGATTACAAATTTCACAATGTCCCGGAGGCATTTTTATAAATCAATCTAAGTATGCAAATGAGATTTTAAAGAAATTTGGATTTGATTCTAGTGACCCTGTTGACACTCCCATGATAGAGCGTACTAAACTGGATGAGGACCACTCAGGGATCATGGTAGACCAAACAAAATATCGTAGTATGATTGGATCCCTGATGTACCTCACAGCCAGTAGACCAGACATTCTGTTCGTTGTTTGCATGTGTGCTAGATATCAGGCTAATCCTACCAAAAAGCACCTTGAAGCGGTTAAACGTGTCTTTCGGTATCTCCAAGGTACCATCAATATGGGACTTTGGTACCCGAAGGACACCGGTATGTCACTAACAGCTTATGCAGATGCTGATCATGCAGGATGTCAAGATACACGTCGAAGTACGTCAGGAGGTTCTCAGTTTTTGGGAGATAAGCTTGTGAGCTGGTCTTCAAAGAAGCAAATGAGTACTTCTATTTCCTCTACAGAGGCTGAATACATAGCCATGTCATCTTGTTGTGCTCAAATCCTATGGATGAGATCCCAATTATCTGACTATGGCTTTGAATTCAACAAAATCCCTCTGTATTGTGATAATAAAAGTGCTATTGCTCTCTCATGCAACAATGTACAACACTCAACAGCAAAGCACATCGACATTCGACATCATTTCATTAGGGAGCAAGTTGAAAACGGTGTGGTGGAACTTTACTTTGTGAGGACTGAATACCAGTTAGCAGACATCTTCACCAAAGCTCTTCCTAGAGAACGTTTTGAGTTTATCCTCCCACGACTTGGTCTAAAGAGTCTTCAACTGGAAACACTTAAACGTCTTCAAGAGGAATAAGAGGAGTAAAAGGTCTTTCTTCTTCCATCTCTTTGTATATATTTATTCAAAAACTAAAATACAAAATTATAAAACCAACAAAAGCAAATAGAAAAATATAAAACTTTCAAAAATCCATAAAAATTAGAAAATCTTGAAAATTTCCAAGAATATTGTTATTTTGTCATGTTTTTCCTTATTCGATATCATCTACGGACTTTGTGTTGACATTCAAAGAATGTCACGGGTCTTTAGATGTTCTTCGAATGTACATAGTTTTGTTTCAAAAAAAAAAAAAAAAAAAAAAAAAAAAAAAAAAAAAAAAAGGCGGAGAAAAATGGTGGTTTATTGTCATTTCAGGCAGTAACCCGTTTTAAAAAGCAAATAACAGAGCCATGCTTTATCTTATTTTTTAAATCTCATGCTCTGATTCTTAAAACAAATGTTTGTCATCAAAAGGACAAATGTTTCTCTTTCCAAATATTTTTCCGTCTAATGATTCTTCTGAAAAATATTTGCCATCTAATGAAAACTAAATTGCTTTGAAAATACCTCGTACTCTACTATTCGTGTAAAACATTTGTGCTTATCATCTGTCAAAATCTCTATCTCTCAATCAACAACTTGTGTCATTGATTGAGGGGGAGAACGATTTTATTCGAATTAAAAAAGGTTATTTTGAAAGAAAGGTCATTTTTTTTTTCAAACAATTGGCACGTAAATGAGCAAGGTTTATTGTTGAAAAAAATCAAAAAGAATGATGTTTAGTTGATACAAAACCTTTGCAAATGTTTATGTTTTCAAAAGACAATCTTGCATGTTTAAACAATGGAGTTTAAAGTCTGAAAATCTGATCCATATCAGTTAAAATGTTTTTTTCAAAAGCAAGTCACTATTTTCCTCAAAAAGCCTTCAAAATTTAATTTAAATCAATAGAGATCACAACTCTAAAAGGATTTGGAAAGTGTGATCGGGGGAGAATTTGTGATTTAAATTGGATTTAAACTGATAACTTGATAATTGGTTTTATAAGTGTTTAGCAAGCTTTCCTCCCCACATGTGCCAAACGATTTCAAAATTTTCCATGCACATGTTGAAACGTGATTGATTTGTCTCTAAGTGCAGGTTCCCTATAGTATGTGCAAAACTATTTCAAATACATGATGCACATGTTGAGGGGGAGCACTTTTTCTAAAAATATCAAAAACAATTCAGGTACAAAATGCTTTGATAATATATCACAAGTATCTGGATTGATTTTCAAATGGTTTTCGATTGGTTCCAATGTCAGATGAACAATACCAAATAGACCGACCAAATTTACTTTATGCATGGTGATATAAGGATGATAAGGTTAGGTTTTTGTTCCCATGATCCGCCAGAACATGAGGGATCTACCCAGGGACAATCCACTAGATAGTGTAGAAGTCCTTAGGTATGATGAAAAAAGGAGAAATGTGAGATATGGGAAGAGTGCGGACTGAGACAGAGCTAGTACTGGAATAAACCCAACAAGGTTCTAGTTATGAAGTCTCGGTAAGCACTTAAGGGGTTGAAGAATGAAAAAGAATTGAATGTGAAAAGGGTGAAAATAAATAGCCCTCCGATTATTCAACCTTAGGGCAGATACCGGGTTCAATTGATATGCTACTGGTGGTTACTAAGGTAACACTGGTATTGAAGACAAGACGTCATGGACCCAGTGACGCACTGCACTACAACTTCCCAAACCACTCAAGTTCCTCTTAAAAGGACTTGTTTCATTCTCACAGGGAACCGACATTATCCATCGACTTTCTCTTAGAGTTTGTTGATATTGAAGAAGAAGACCCTCTCCCTAGTCTCCGGCTTAGGAACCAAATATGCAAAATTGAGTCTAGAGCCACGAGATCATCATATAAATCTCTTTAGGACACTGTCAATGAAGACTCTCTGTTTCACACAATGTGGAAAGAGAGATTATATCTTATGAGTCCTACGCATTATCCTTGTGGTATTGCCAGAACATCTGAGTGATATGCTAACATATTCACAATGAAGATGGAAAGCCTTCTGGAGCCAACATCAAACAAGCTCCTGGTGGGTGGCATGTGAGATCTATCCAATAGATCAACCATGTGACAACTGAACAGAAACAATGGGGCAATTCAATCTTTTGAATCAATCCTGGTTCAGGTTATGGATTGACGGATACCTTTGAAAAACCGGTCGTTGTGCTTAAAAACTCTTTTCTTTAGCACATCGACTGTGTACTACTATTTCAAAATAAAAGGTGTTTATGATTGAGAATTGATTTTTCATTAAAACCTTCGGTGTATTGCAAAAACAATTTCTATTGAGCGATACACGATTGTTTTTCAAATCTCTTTTCATCAATCAGTGAATCTCAATTCGCTGGTTCACTCACTCCATGTTGTCTTCTTTGAGACGTTCCGGTTTGAGAACAGCTAGAGCAGCTGCGAAACCCTGTCAAGGAAATTCTTCGGAATTATACCTGATCACAGGCAATACTTGTACTGATCAACGGGGAACCGTGGGCCGTGTGCCTCAATTCAACGAAAGTGATCAAAGACACTTTCGTGCACTTTATTGCTAACTGTTGTATGCAGGTACGCCCGACATTTGCAGCTGATCAGAATGAAGCGGTCAATCCATAACCGCATGCTCACACTACACATTCATCTCAAAAGAAATCATGATAAGTGCTTCAACGACTCTGATACTTTCACTCCATGCTTCTGCTATGCTGCTGCAAATATCATGATCTAGTAAAAGCTTCCGCTACTCTGATGAGAATATATCATGATCCAGAATGTGAGCATGTCGGTCCAAATGTCACAACATCACATAATACCAACACCACAAAGGAAGAGTCAGAGATTTATGTTAGCTAATGATCTCAATGCTGGCTCAAAACTCATCATCACGTGGATCAGTTAAAGACCTCCACTTGAAATTATCCAAACATGCGGAACATGAAGAATCAATGACTACGAGCTTCTGAGCAAAGAACTTAATCAAGAATCCTAGAACAATCTAATGTAATATCTGTTTGTATTCATTGTAAATTGAGGTGACCTCCCTTAGGGGGATATTGTTAGGAATTAGAAAATTCAATCGTTAAAGAGTCGGTCACCTCAAGTATATGTATTCGATAGAAAGCTCGTAGTCATAGTCAGTTTATGCTAGTAAGTAGTTTGTTAAGTAACACCGTGGAGGACGGACGGGTCTTTACCCACTGTATGCCTGATCCACAGCCCGTAGGTGGTGTTTATTTGTAAGACACTATAAATACCCTCTACCTCCCAAGGTAGAGGGTTGGAGCTTCAATACCATTTTTCTTTGTTTCACATAGTTCCCAACTCTCTTCCCTTTCTCTCTCTAGAACTTTCTCTCTATAAACCTTGTTGAACGCCACTTATGATTATGGTTTAATGTGTTTGTGAAATCCTATATCTTACAGTGATTCTCTTCTTGCAGGTCTTCTCAAAATCAACGAATAATTGATAAACAAGATACAGGCTGATTAAGGTCTTGCTCTTAGTGGGAAGATTCTAGGAACTAAATGCATTGGTGTATTCGGAGGATACACAGTAGCTGGAAGCACTTTCCTAAGGGGAGTATTTGTTTCAACAAGATTATCTGCTTTTTGCTTATCCATATCCTTTTTCCAGAACACTTGTTCAGGCGTTAATAGGGTTTGAGGCTTAAACTTGTTCAGGGAAATCCAATTTTCTTTAGTGTAATCATGGGGTTTGACCGTTATGTTCTGCTTTTTACACTCAGGATCTTCTAGCTTCTTATTCATTTTCTCATTAGAGGCATCTGCTAATTTTCTATCCTCTTCCGTGCTTCCAGTACATGATGGTGTTTGCCTAGGCTTGAGGATCTCATTACCATCATATAGAATCGTATGGAAAGCTTTAGCCTTTTTACAATACTCGGGATTTGGTTCCTCTACTAGGGTAATACTATGCTTATCGCTTAAGACTCTATGCTTAGTGATCATGTGAGCAGTCTGAATGGTATTCCCTTGTACGTACAACTTGTTTTCAAGCTTGTTTTTCAAAGTTTTTAGGTTGGAAAAATCATTTAAAAGTTTTGATTCCTTAGCATTAAATTCTTGTTTAAGCACTTTAACATTTTCTTGAGGTTCTTGCTTTTGCTTAACAGTTTTGTTTAGTTTGTCTTTTAAGGAATCTAGCTCTTGTTTTAATATTTCTTCCCTAAAATTACTTTTTCTAATAATTGTATGCATTTGGTCATCCATTTCCTGCTCACGGGTAGTTAACTCAAACTTAGCACGTTGTTCATAGATGGCAACTTGTTCTTTATAGGCATTCAATTCAGAGATAACAGAATCATCAGGGGCACATGCAGTGTATTCATCAAAAACATAGTCATCATTGACTGCAGAAGATGCATCACTTGCTACGATCTCACTTTCACTTTGTATCACATATTGATCATATGGGACAATATTACTATTACCCACATTATCTATATCTGATTCATTAATTTCATGTGATTGTACTTTGTTATGCATCTCTTGCTCATCAAATTTATTGTATAGTTTAATACCTTTGAGATGATTGAATCTTTGGATGGACCAGCCTATTGTGGTGATGAGACCTTTGGAGAGACCATTGGTGAAATGCTAGCCATGAAGATTGTCTGGGCAGTAGGTTCATCATCGATATCAGAGTCAAATGCATCACAGTCAGCAACTTGAAAGGCATTTTGATGATTGTGACCTATTTCCTGAATTGGCTGCTCATCCACATCAGCATCATAGGTTTTGGCATTTCCCTCAGCAAGAAACAGAAACTCTTCTTCATCCAAAACCGCTCCACTATCCTGAGCTTGTACCAGCAGCATCTTGTCCATGAAATACTCTGCATTTTGAGGGAGATTTGGAGATGTGCAGTTCCTTGCAATATGTCCTTCACCACCACAGTTGTAGCACTTGATTGGCTTTCCTTGTCCTTGATTTTCATTCCTTCCACGGTTCTGATTAGCCACATACCCTTCACCTACTCCACCCTTTCCTTGTTCATATTGTCTTCCTTGCACAGGTTGCACCATGATCTTACCATCTCTGACAATAGCATGATTGTGTAGATTGGATGCAGTTCTGATGTCATTGTTAGTGTGTGGAGTAAGGTTTAGATTTTGCTTAACCATTAGAGCCAGTTGATTGATGAAATGTTCCATGATCGTGTTTCCATCAGGTGGTTTATACCCTGGATCTAGAATGAGTTTGTGATTACCATTACCAGTAGGTATGACTTGAGATGCTTTGGTGGTTATTCCAACATTGGTGTAAAACGCTGTTGAATCATTTGACGAACTTGCATAACCAGAATTTGAATTGAATTTTTCCAAGATCATTCGTTCAAACATAGCATGTCTCTCATTCTGAAGCAAGTACGCATACAATTGCTCATAGTTAGTGTTCCTCAAACCTTTTGTTAACTTGACTGAAGTGACAAATTTGTGCCATTCGGGATTCATGTTGTTCACAAACTTTGAATTTAGCTGAATATTTGGCATAGTCATTTTGATATTCCTCATGTCATTCACAAGCTTGTGGAACCTCACGTAATATTCAGTGACACTTTCCCCTAGTTTCATCTTAAAGTGCTCAAAGTCATCATACAGTTGAGATTCTCTGTCTTCTTTAGTTAATTCAGAACCAGAGAGAAACATCTTGACATTGTCCCAAACTGCTTTGGCTTCAGTGTTGTGATTGATTAGCTTATAGAAGTCCTTTGGTAGACCCTGAAGTACAATGTTTGAGGCCCTAATATCCGCATCGTATCTCTTTTTCTCCTTATCAGTAAGTTCATCATATGTCTTTGGTCTATCCAATCCTAATGTCACTGAGCCATCAGCAGCAGTTTCAAGTATGCCTCTGGTAGTCTCAATCTGGTACGGTCCTTCAGCAATTGATTTGAGAATGTTAACCCCATTTTCCTTACCCAAGCAGTACAATCTGATTGGTTGAGCCCAAGAGTCATAATCAGTTATGTCTAGCATTGGTGGACGAGTATCTGATCCTGCAGCTTGAACGTCCTCAGCTATAGAAGAGACGATGGTAGGTACGTTGTTAGACATGATTCCAGATTCTACGGGATTTTACTATTCTTTGATTAAACCGGGAAATTGATTCTTTCACGGGATTTTACAAAATCAAGAGAACAACCGTAAAATATAGCACGAAGAAGTGACAAGTCTCAATAGACAAGTAGTGAACTTGACAAGTCGCACCCTAACCAACTCGCTTAGAGATCAACTCGCTTAATCAACTCGCTTAGTGATCAACTTACTTAATCAACTCGCTTAGTGGACAACACGCATTGAGGTCAACTCGCTTAATAGACAAGTCGCATAAAGGGACAACTCGCTTAATAGCCAAGTCGCATAAACCAACTCGCTTAGAGCACAACTCGCATAAAACACAAGAACACAAGTCGCTAAAGAGACAACTCGCTGAAACAGACAACTCGCTTTCAAATAACCTAGCTTAGGCGACAACTCGCTTAAGTATCAACTCGCAGAAGTGACAACTCGCTTCTGGCAACACCTCAACTCGCTTCGAAGAAACTTTATACGAGACTCAACTCGCTTAGGACAACTTTCAAAAACAACCACTTTACAAGCCAAAAGCAACCCAACCACGATGATTCAAGCCTTCCAATTCAAAACCTAAGCACATGTGATGATTCTAAACACAAAAGTACAATCAAAATCCAAACTTTAATGCTAGAAATGATCCAAATGATTCAAACTCTTCTAAACACTTTTAACCCCAAAAACCTTATGAAATCCACTAAAACAAAGAGCATGAAAGATGAGTCATCAAACCATGGCTCTTGATACCAATTGTTAGATATTGGATTTCACAAACACATCACACCATGATTCAAAGTGGGCGTATAAGAGGTTTAGAGAGAGAAAGTTTTAGAGAGAGAAAGAGAAGAGAGTTGGGAACTATGTGAAACAAAGAAAAATGGTATTGAAGCTCCAACCCTCTACCTTGGGAGGTAGAGGGTATTTATAGTTTCTTACAAGACTCGCCTCCTACGGGCTGTGGATCAGGCATACAGTGGGTAAAGACCCGTCCGTCCTCCATGGTGTTACTTAACTAACTACTTATTAACATAACATGACTACGTCTACGAGCTTTCTAATGAATACATATACTTGAGGTGACCGACACTTTGACTAATGGATTTTCTAAATCCTAACAATTATCTTTTGTTTTATATAATACTTGATGCAAAATAAATAAATATACTAGGTTTTAAATGTATTTTCATTGGTAAAGTTTTCATGAAGTTAAAAAAAATAATAAATAAATAAATAAAATAAAAGACTTCAAAAAACCAAAACAGGACAATTATTTTTAGACAAGGAGCATAATATTGATTAAAAGAAATACTAATAATAATAAAACTTAAACAAAATAATAATCTTGGACCCCACACGAAGTTACCTCGATACACCGTATCGAGCTAATCCGATACGCCGCATCGACCATTTTTTAAAAGTATAAATAGAAAACCCTAAGTACGGTTTTCGAAGAGGAGAAACTACCAAGTACGAAGCCAGAGACAAAAGAAGGCCAAGAAGGTCTTGGTAGTGCCATAATTCCATACGAGAATTCACTTAATTTGTTTTACTACACTTTAATCATTCGGTTAGAGTATTTTTCTCTTTTGATTTATACTTGAATCTTTCTGAACATGTTATCTTGTATTATGACTGTGATTATGGGCTAATGCATGTAGGTATTAGCCAAGTTTAATGATTATTTGATGTTTTGATTTGTTCTAATTTGATAGTTTACTTAGTCCTGAGTATTGATTACGTTTATTACTTCATTCAGATTTGTTACTCCCTCCGTCCCATATTAAATGTCCACTTTGAATTTTTGAATTCATTCTTTTTCAACTTTGACCTTAAACATTTTTTTTTGTATTATACAATATTTGATGCAAAATATATGAATGGATTGTGTTTTAAACATATTTTTCATTGGTATAAGTTTCATCCAATATTAAATAACAAAAACAAAAATATTAAAGGTCAAAGTTGAAAAGAAAAAACTTTGAAAGTCAAAAGTGGACATTTAATATGGGACGGAGGTAGTAATATGTTAATGTAAGCCCTAGGTGGATAAATAATAAATTGATAATCATTAAGGTGTGATTTATGCGGATTTCGAGTAATCGTGACAGGATTAGATCTGTTGACAAAACTTAATACGCAAATCTAGAATCTGGGGGTTGCCCATATTTAGGTCCGATAAACGCCAGGTCGTGAGTATCATCGTTAAAGGTCTTAGACTAATCAAACATCTGATATGGCTAAACTTGGTTAATACGTTTTCCTTACTATCGGCTTGTGTGTGTTATCTGCCTCACTACCTTTATAGTTTTATTAAATCTAAATTTTGTGCCAGTCTCTCAGCCTGAAAAACCCTTTTGCTACGTTAGAATTAGGTTTAATTAGACTAACTAAGATAATTAAAATACTGATAGATTTAAATGTTAACGTTCCAGTCTTAGTGACCGACACCCTACTTACCAACTAGCTCACCATCGACCGGATAACTGTCCGTAAGTGTTTGTTATAGGTAAAATCGGAAAAATATAAATTTAAAACTTGAATACATAATTACCTACACAACGATAGCACATCAGCTATCTCGCGTTTGTGGCGGAGCCAATTCAAGTATGATATTTGTTCAAAAATCATAAAAAAATAAAATATTAATTCCCTTATTTTGTACGAATATGTTATTGTAGGAAAACATTGTTGTAGAAAAAGGGTTATATCATACCGACACCTATTCACTTTGCGTGTAAAATTTAAAAAAAAAAAAAAAAAAAAAAAAAGTTTGAGAACACCAACAAATCTAATCGTTACTCATGCACTATTCTTATTTAACACTTAGGGTTTTATTCGTTGATGGTTGCGATGACTTACAGTAATTACAAACTAACGAAGAAAACATAAAAAGCTTGATTTCACTCGAAAATAAATATAAGCTCGCCTTAGTTACATATAAATACAATACAAATAGGTTTTTAATTAATGGATACATCAGAAAGGTGGTCGAGCTAGAGAGCTATGACACGTTGGTCTAACCACTCGACATGTCACTCATATCCACTATTTGTACTAATAGCAACCACGACTGACATGTCAAGTGGTCTCACCAACGTGTCATAGATCTCTAGCTCGACTAGCTTGCAACACAATACACGTATACATACAAAAACTTACAACATCGCAACAGATCATACTACGTTTATCACATATAAATGGTACCCTTCCTAGTCTGATTCGTCGTTGTCATTCCCATCCATCTTAAATTTAGTTTATGCTTCCTCTAGCTTAACATATGAAATATCATATTCAACGCCCTTTTCACCTGGAACTAACATTCGCACGGACTTCGCACGGACTTCCTCTTCTTCCTCTGCCACTTTTCTTGCAGCAGTTGCCTACCAATTATTTAAGCACAACGATGTTCAATCCAGCATGGCCGCAAAGCCAATAAGCTTTCTACTCCAAGTGTCCCTGCTAAATCTGGAGTTTCATTTGCAAGGATACTTTTACCACATAATGTATAGGCAAAGGAAATAGATATCCCTGGCATGTTTTAATCGACGAACCATTTCCTAAGATAATTGGGCATGCGTTGTTTAGTACATGCTTTTTGTTTGGTTTTTTCATAGAACAGATCATCACTGAATTGCAGAATCCGCAACATCCTTTATCTTGACCTATACAAGTAGATCCCACATTACAAAAGTGTTAGCCGAAACATTGTTCATATTCTATTCGAAATATAAATCAAGAACACATGTGCATTACCATACAAGACATTTAATTTGATTTCCTCCGCTCTTAAGTATTGAGAATAGCATTATGGTTAAACTAGTTAATAAGTTAACATTATACATTAGTGCAAAAGATGTGTAGAAGCATAAAGTAAAAAAGCACCGTGATCTAAACTCTAGCAAAAATAAACTTCATAAAGAAATGAATAAATAATATATCTCAACAAAACCACCAAGTAAGGAACACCAACTTAGATTCTTTAGTGGTGAAAACCCCTCTTTCTAGCATTAACATGACATCTACATTGATTTCTTCCATCCTCCTCACCCAAACACTGTTATATGCAATTGAAATTGCCCGTATATTCTAAATACAGAAGATTATAATTTATTTAGAATTGTATCAAAAATATTCATGACTTGAGTCAGTACTATGTTACGTACAAAACACTTTTTCCATTTTTTTACTTTAGATTAGCCCAAACATTGATAAAGTAGCGTACCATCATTATAAAAAACAAACTACATGTGTCGCTGCCAATCTTCCTAAACAACTTTAGGTTTCCCCGAATGCAAATTCCCCATGATACTGGCATAAATAGCAACCTAAAAAGATGAATAGAAAAAGGTCTTCAATGAACCTTGAAGCAACAAAGCAAATCAAAAAGCTATGTAAAATGAATCCGCCGCAAAAGAGAGTAAGACATGTACATTCATCTATTCAAGCACAGTTTATACAAAGGTACCTCGTTTCAACAACATACATCAGATTTTTAAACAAAGAATAAACTTCCTATTTTTAACTAATAGTACAGATTAAAGCAATGTTATGACCACAACCTATACACAACATATAAATCCCAAACTTATGGCTACATATCATACCTAACAAGATCTATCTAGAACACCATGTTCGTGAACAATATCAAGATGAAACTTATCATATTGTGGTCTCACAGTCTCTAATCCAAGACCTACAAACTTCTTCCTTAGTAGGTGTGCAAATGTACTTTGGTTATGTGTATTAAAGAGCAAGTGACACGCCCACTTCAAACATCATAGATAATCCCCAAATCAATTTCTTCCATTCTCCCCACCTATTTTCAGCAACCTATCACCACCGGCCTAATTTAAAGATTTTCAATCTACATTTACAAGAGATTCAGTTCGTTAACCAACAGAATAAAAAAATCCATATATTAAAGCATATCAAATGTCGGACTGTAAAACAAAGAATCAGCCTCGTATTTTAATTAATAATATATATATAATTAACAGTTATGATCGCAGCTTATACACAACACATAAAACCAAAACCTACGGCTATATATCAGCAGGGACGGAGCCAGACCAAATATGACCGGGTGCATAAACTTTTTTGAACCGTAATACTAGAAACACATTTTGAAGGACCGACCGGGTGCATTTAAGAAAAATTAGTGTTTTTTTCAAAAATTAACACTATATCAAAAAAAATCATGGGGTTCCCAGGCACCCACGGGAACCCCCTAGCTCCGTCCCTGTATATCAGTCTTTAAAGGGTACTGGAAAGCAATTATTTTACAAATCTAAAAGATAGGCGAGGCCTATTTTCAGCAGGCTATTACCAACAACCTCCTTTAAAGATTTCAAATTGATTTACAAGAGATTTAGTTCCTTAAACTACAAAATCGAAACATTCCACATATTAAAATCAAAATCAAAAACCCAAGCACTAAACTAAAACTCAACATTTACAATCCATTTTGCTTTAAAGATTTCAAACTGCATTTACGGAACCACATCTAGAGACATGCAGTACCAACTAAAATGTAGTGTTATAAAATCCATTTTAAAATGTAGTTTCATTTGCCTCATGAACAAATTCTTGGTCTTATCACAACATCAAGTTGGTTAATGTATGTTACTACAATAAGTGATTGTGGATAAACATTAGCAAATTAGTTTTTATGTACTTACTTTTTTTAACATACTAATTAATAATAATAAACTTACATACAATTTTTTTTATTATTATTATCTAGTTATTCTTGCTAGAAAATAAAAGCCCATAACCATCAATTTTTTGGTTAATGTATGTTACTACAATAAGTGATTGTGGATAAACATTAGCAAATTAGTTTTTATGTACTTACTTTTTTTAACATACTAACTAATAATAATAAACTTACATACAAATGTTTTTTTATTATTATCTAGTTCTTCTTGCTAGAAAATAAAAGTCCATTACCATCAATTTTTAACTGCGTGTGTATACAAGATTTTTGGTATTACGATCAATTTAATTTAACATAAATTTAAGACTAGCACACATTTATTATAAAATGTTATTTTACACAGAAGTACACAAGATAAAAAAATGAACTTCTAATAAGTATTTGTGTATTCTTCTTTTATAAGACAAATGGATTAATTGATAAAATTTTGGCTTAATTTTGAATTATATTAACTAGTAAAAATGTTTTATTATGTCATATATATGACAAAATTAAGAAATATAACTGGTTCTATTTTATATTTTGTTTTTTTTAAATGACATTTTAAGAAATTATAGTTATCATAGCATAGAGATGGTTATTAGTTTCCTTCCAATGAAAAGTTAAATAATCTTTTAACCTCATGTGATTATATCCAAATATAATCTTGATATTGTTTATTCTTGGAAATATTAATTTTTTGTTGGATAAACTAGCTTGCCATCGACCACATTTTGAACATATCCTTTAGAATTAATTACCATTTCAGTTATAGTAAAATACTAAAATAGTTCTGTAAGTTCTTGTCTTGAAAACGTTTTCTTTAGTGTAAGGTTGTAGTTAAGGACAAACTAAAAACCATTTATGATTAGAAGCTAATTGAACTTTGGGTAATCTATGAAAAAAGAAATCATATCGAGTTTTATAGAAGAGCAAACTCCAAAATAAATATTTGTTGTTTGCCAAATTTTACAGTTTACATCCTTGTCAGAAACGTTAGAAAATATACATCCTTAGAGACGAACGATGTAAAATTTTTCCCGTTAAAGTGGTTCAAACATAGGAGGTATTTTCAACATTTTTCTTGTAACAGGGATGTATTTTGCAATTTAATCTTATTATTATTATAATTAATTTTTAATATTTATTTTTATTATTATTAATTTTATCACTAATACTTTTATTTTATTTTTTATTTTTATTAATATTACATTGTTTAATAATTCTAAATTTTTTATTATTATTTTTATTATTATTATTATTATTATTATTATTATTATTATTATTATTATTATTATTATTATTATTATTAGAGTAAAATACACCGCTCGTCCCTAATCTTGTACACACGCATCACGTTGAACCAAAACTAGGTATTGTTATCGTCGGTGGTCCAAAACAATGCTTTTATACTCTAAACAAGTCCTTTGACCAGGATTGCCAAAGTCAACATAACTTTTCTGGTTGTACATCGAGGGTATAATAGACCAGTCACAATTATAACATGCCTTAGTTAAAATCTAACCCAACCCTCAACCCAAGGGACAAATGTGATTATGGCTATGCAACTAGCCGTTTCTTCCCTGATACGCTAGCATTTATTTTCGCGCGAACCAATAAACCCACCCAACAAACAACTTTACTAATCATAATAACACCCTTATCCAGAAACGATCAACTGAAAATCAAAATCCGAATCTAAATCCTCTTTTCCAAAACTCAAAAGACCAACCCAACTTCCAACAATACCATGTTGATCGATTGTATTAGCAACATGCCAGATATAGAGATCAGTAACATTTTGAATCGGTTACCTTTGTTAGAAGCGGTAAGAACCTCTAGTTTAGCGAGAAACTGGAGGTCTAAGTGGACTTTGCTCACAGATGTCATAGTTGATGAGGATTTCTTTTATTATTTAACAAATAATTTTGATGGGAGGCATGTTACTAGACTCTTAAATCAGCTTATGGGTCCCATAAGAAAGTTTTTCTTCTCTGTATAGCCAAGAACAATGTCTGGAATATAAGACTTGAATTATGAATAGATTCGTGATTGGCTTTTGATTTTGGCTCGGCATGGATATGAGGAGCTGACAATTAGAAACTGGTATGGTCAACCAGTTACGTTCCCAACCCAACTTTACTCTCGTATGGAGTTGAAACATCTGGAACTTCATTGTTGTACTATGGCTACTTTGGAATATTTTCATATCTTTCCAAATCTATTAAGGTTAGAATTGATTCATGTCAAATTTCTAACCGGTACAGTTTGGGAGTTTATTGTTGGTTGTCCCTTACTTGAGTCTCTTAAAATGAATCGTCCTACTACAAACGAGATGAGACTATGGGATATTGCAAAACTTAGGAATTTGAAGAAGTTAGATTTGTCATACGGTATTTGGAATGTTGTGACGACAATCACAACATCCAATATCTTTCACCTGACAAGTCTTCCAACTCTTGAGACCCTTACATTGGATTTCCAGGATTGCACGGTAAGAATAATTTGAGTTTTACACTTCTAATTTTACAATGTTAAAGAAATGTCTAACAATAATGAAATTTAATCTTTAAAACTTGTTGTAGTTGATATGGGAAGCTAATTCTAGGATGAATGTCCCTGTGCCCTTTTTATCCCTGATTAATCTTAAGCTGACCGAAGTCGATTTTGGGAATAGTGTTATGGTATCGCTCATCATTGAAATGATTCGTGGATCTCCAAATTTGAAAATGTTGGATACCAGAGTAAGTGTAATACTGTAATGCATATGTATCAAATAAACATTCGTAAATTGCCATGTTTGTGTATCTCAATACTATTTGATTTTGCAGGCTACAAACACGCTTAGTGTTCTACCTTTGGAAAAAATTTCCAATGTTGTAGACAGAAACACAATCAGCCATGGGCAACTACAGATTGTGGTGTTTCGAGCTTTTCCTAGATCAGAGCATGAATTAACTTTAATAAAGTTTATACTTGCGTGTTCCCGGTCGCTAAAGACAATCTATATCAAGGTCAGCGATAGGAGTAATGATGGGAATGAAAATATCAGGATGAACTGGGAGTTGGCTAAGAAGCTGTTGAAACTCCACCGAGCTTCCCTCACAGCCGTGGTAGAGTTCTTTTAGTGGTTGTAGTTTATGTATGGGTTGAATACCCTATGACAATTCATGTTGCAAAATAGTATTTTGGTATTTGTTTATATGGTTTGCTTAAATTTAGCTTGTTCATATGTTGTTGTTTGTGCGTATTGTTGGTGATGCAAGTTTGACATTCGAAAGTCAAACTTCCATTTAGCATTTCAATTTGATTGTAGAAAGTAAAACTGTAATCCGTGAGTCAGAATACTTTAGCATTTCCAGTTTACTTTAGTTAGTCAACATTCAAAATGGTGAATGGCCATTTTCTATTTGCATTTTGACTTTGTAAAGTCAAAATTGCAAAACCATTAGTCAATATTTGTTAGGGAGTTTATTGATATGTTTTGCAAGTTTGACTTTACAAAGTCAAACTTCTAATGGTTTTGTGTTGTTTAATCTTCAACTAAATTGTAGTATATGTAACTTGGAAAATTGAGGGACCAATTGTGTATTTTAAAGTGATTATTGAGCGGGAGTTTTAAGTATGACAATGGAAACCAAGACAAATTCAGGGACCAAGTGTGAAAAAAAGTCACTATTAGACCCCTTGACCGTCTCTACCCTGAGACGCTATTTACTTGTGCACACGAACCAATAAACCCATCCACCACTTTTTCCACACACACACAATTTCCAATGGAAGATTTCCCAATTTTGAATGAACTCATGGAGATTGCTGGTTCATCCAACATAAATGATCGTATGGCATTGTGGTTTGGGGAAGAGGCTTCACAAGAAGGGCTTTTGAAAAAGCTAGTACGTGAGTGCATTGATCATCTGAAGAGGGGCATGATCAAGCGTAGGGAGCTTATTGAAGAGAACGAAGCTTTGGGACCTCGGGGAATAGCTCTTGACAGTTTGGATGGGTTGAGGAAAGCCAGGGCCAGGCACACCGACCCACTTGTTCGATTCATACAGATTTTTGGTGAAACTGATGAAGCTATTCGTATCAACGAAAGTTATGTTAAGAAAATGGCTGAGCATAATGACTGAATTTTGGGTATTTCATGGGGGTAGATAAATGGGGTCTTTTGGGTGCTAGTTTTAGAAATATAGGTTGGTAAAAGGGGTATGTAAATTGGATCTTTTGTTCGGTTGTTGGTCATGGTTTGATCTAGTTGTTTCTGTTCTTGTAACCAACTATATAAATGATGAAATATTATCTAAGTTTTGTGTATTTAATCTGTTCTTGTATTGTGATATTAGGTGTATTATTTCTAATTAGTATCATCAAAACCAAACATCCCCTTGTATCAGCAAAACCAAACATCCTCTTTTATCAGCAAAACTTGTATCAGCAAAACCAAACACTCCTTTGTATCAGCAAAACCAAAGGCAGTGGTTTATAAATATGTGTTGAAAATGAAAATGCTTTAGCACTAAATCATAATGTATTGACAATGGTGTATTGTTTAGGAAGAAATTGGTATGGTGTTAGTGTTGACAGTTGGACTGAACACGCCCAATGCCTCAAATTGTAACATCTTGAATTTTGACTTACCCAAGTCAAACAAATTTATGAAATGCCATAAATTGTAACTTACTATTGTGGTATGACTTGGGTAAGTCAAACCTATTAAGAAATGCACAACGATTTCAATCAGTTACAATGCACAACCAAACAATATTAGTTACATAAGAACCCAATTTTTTACTGATCGATTTCATGTTCACAACTACTACAAGGTTTCCTATCATCTAAACATACACTTAGCTAGACCCACAACTCTCCCTATCATCCTTTTCCTTCATTTCCTTCCTTTCCTTAAGATATTTAAACAAAATTTCCAGATTTGTAATCCTTTTTCCCAAATCGTTAACCTTTGATAACCCGATGTCAGCCTCTTCCTTCTCCTTCTTAACACCCAAACCCTTTTCATTTGGGCAATCTTCTTTCCTCAACGAACTCAACAAAGCCTTCCCCTTATCGTTTTGTGCCATTATTGTTTTTTTTTTTTTTTTTGGGTAGAATGTGTGTTGCTTGTATTTAGGTTTCAATGTTGTGTGTTGCCGGTACTAACAGGGCTGAGGGTTGGGTTAGATTTTAACTAAGGCATGTTATAATTGTGAATGGTCTATTATACCCTCGATG